>JAPQRN010000015.1:22485322-22499608 GCA_037367275.1 Coranthus polyacanthus
TTTTCACTGTCTATCTTTGCAGTTTTTTTCTGTGATGTGACCGCCACGCATGCGAGACAAAACCAGTGTGTTCCAGGCCTAATAGTGGCCTACCAAGAATAAATAAAGAATAAAAAAAGACACACCCTCACAAAAGGCGCTCCTTATAACTCATGTCCATATAAGTGTAAAGGTATCAGAGTAAATGTGTCACATTTGTTTTACATTTACAACCTGATCTTGACAGTAGGTGGTGTTTTCATGCAAAAAGACAGCTTTTCAGAGTTTTGTGAATCACTTCATCCTTTTTTTCATTTAGAATACAAAAAGATCATGATCTCTGTTATTGTACAGTTAAAAATATGTTTTCATTACTGGCAGTAAAAATATTGTAACACAGAAAATGAAGCAGTTTGATTAAGTATATAACTTATATTTATCTAATTATTATTATGTATGTAGGTTTTTTAATACAAATACAAGAAAAAAGCTACTGTCTTTTCCGCCATACAGTGGGCCTCACTCAGAGTGTACTTCTTGTAATAACACCTTTTTTTAAAATTAAAGCTGTTAAGGCTCACCATGCCAATTATTTTGCTCTGCTATATTCCACTAATTCACCGCTCACTGCAGAAAACACCTGCTGCTACTGCTGCTGCTCATATAACCTTTCATCTTCCCTTCACTCTGTTTATAACAGAGGTGAGATCCATCTAACATTCTGTGTGGCAAAAAATATCTAGTACATAGTTTGAGTCCCTTTTTGTATTGATGTCAAAGAAGTTGAATTTGTTTAGTTGTCTGTATTGTGGGGCATTATTATCATGAGTTATTGCAACAACTTGAGAGAACAGTGTCTACATCATACAATAATAATAATAATAAAAAAAAATACATCCAAGAAGGATGCTAATCCTACACGCAGACAGCATCTCTAATGGGTGCCTTATTAGAGTGACCATTTCTGAAATACTGAACATCAATACAACATGGGATATTCTGCCAGCAATGTAGTTATGGAGGGTCTGTTCTAGAAAGCAGGTCTAACAATGTCTGAGCCTAACCCTGACTTGATGAAACCTGAGTGTTTTTGATTCCAGAATGGTTGATCTGAGATGGTTCAGTTAACTCTGAGCATATTCACCCTGACTTAAGCGTGTGCCTGCTGAATAATGGAAAAAGCCATTATTAATGGAGCTAGGACACAACAATTCAACATGGCAATAGGTACTCAGAAGGCAAAGCCTCCATGTTAGTTCAGTGGAGGTATATAAAAAAAAGGCTATGCAAAAATGTATGTATGCATATGTGGACTACATGCACATTTTTCTCAAAAAAACAGAGGAAGTAAAAAAAAAAAGGTATATCAACAGTAGCAGTGTGCAGTGTACATTTAAAAATGGTCACTACATAATTCTGTGCTCCTGGTTTTCTCCTGTTTGACATAATAACCTAATTTTCACCTCACTGCTACTCTGTACATCTTGACAGAGATTAATTCGCCTGTGTGGTAGTGTACTCAAGACTATAGCTATAAAGCATTCACACAATGTGTAATATGTGCAGAGGAGCAAGTGCCTCAGAATATAATGCACAGTTGGAACGTTGGTTAACAAACAAATCAGATCTCCCTCTTTTAAACTCTAATGAACATGTGGGTATGTGCTGTGACATCATATGTATGAATGAGGAAATGATAGAGCTGTATTGGAGTTCCTTCAGAGAGGAGAGGAGGAGACACAGAGTAAGTTAATGTGGTAACAGAAGCCAATCAGCTGATATGAATGAGGTTACCTTGACTTAATGTATGGAGTTGTAGTAAAAAAAACATTCTGAAACAATATCTGCAACAATGGAGGACATGTTATTCTGGTATTCTGGTCTGGTAACAATTCACTATCTCTATCCAGTTATCTTATGAACTGCAGGACTGGAGCACATTTGCCCATCCTGAAATTGCCATGACCTTCATCATATCGAAACTGCACATTGAGTCAAAGGAAACTTGTACAACATTTGAAATAAACCACATCTCACGTATAGATATGAATGCAACCAGATTAAAAATATTGTCCTGTTACCTTGTATGAATGAAAATAAAATTAAGTGAGAGATCATATTTATACCAGATTTCAGCTATTTTCCTTAATCAGTGTACTTTACTAGGTAAACCTTTTTAATTCTCTCTACAGCCATCTAAATGCACAATATAAAACATAGCTAAATTAAATACAAACCCCACATCATTTAATGCATTAAGGAGCAAAGCTATTAATTTCCAGAGAACACACTGTGGCATTTGTCTTAAAACAGTATAAGCCATATGAATTTGAACACTGATGTACAAAGTTCAGTGGTTATTTAACAGTTAGCTTACTTGTGGTTAGGTATAAGCATGAAATAAATTAATAATTAATAGTTAATTTGACTATTACTTTTGATTGTGACCACACATTACCACACATAACACTAAATAAAAAATGTGCTGTGGCAGTGAGTTGGCTTGCTGTATATTGTCCCACTTATTACATGGCTATCTAGTAAAAGAATCAATAACTTGACAAAAAAATATTCATATAAATATGATTTGATTGATTTGAAAATCATTTTATTGCTTCTGCTAAATAAAATAATCCATTAGAACCAGACCAAATGCTACCATTGACCAATCAGAATCAGGAATTCAACAAAACTGTAATAATGACATTTATGAGCTACACCAGTAGCCATGACAGCTTCAGTTCATAAGGCATCCTGGAAATTTCTGCGTAGGTAAATAACAGTTACTGTGTAAATTCATTTCAGCAGGACACTGCTGTCAGATGTAATCATTTATATGGAGTGACATGTATTTGTATTTGGTGCTCTATGTGTAGTGTAGAGACTATGTGTAGTGACAACCATGTCCCCTTAAATTCATGCAAATGCACATGACCTTCTCGACTGCATGCAGATAAACCAGCAGCAGGCTGAATGCAAACTGACAAATATCAGGCAAGTCACTGTGTAGTGGCTTGATACAAAGGAAATATAGGCTACAGTACTATGTGAGACTATGTGTAGTGACAAGCATGTCACATTCCCCTTGCATTCATGCAAGCATGCATGACCTTCGACTAAATGCAGGAAATCAGCAGCATGCTGAATGCAAACAGATAAACAATAATAGTGTTTCATAATAGTAATGTCAAAGTCATGAAATGTATAAACTGTATAAACTATAAAATGTATAAAATAAATTATGGCTACCTGAGCTAATTAGCAGGCTAGCTGACAGACCATATAATTCAACACAAATTAATGCTAACATCAGCTAATGCAGCTAACTTACGGCAGTTATTGTCATTAAGTAACGGTAAACTTTCACGACAGAATCCTCAACGGTCATGTTAGTGTAACTCCTTAAACACAACTACGGCAGAGCTACCTGTCAAGGAGAAAAATAAGTTTATTCAATAACAAGGGTCTAAATGTCCGACTCGGCAGCCGAGCTAACGCTAGCTGTTAATCAAAGCCCACACAGCACGGCAGACACCGACGCACTCAGTGTTGCCAACTCCTCAGTAAGGAAAGTAGCTACTGGCTGTCCTAAAAGTCGCTAGAAGTTGCTAGATGATGTCATACCCAATTTGCATAATTGGCCATATGCATATAATTGTAATGGCCACTGTAGGACAGAGGAATGTCATGGGAGAGACAAAATTGAGTAAAAAAAACTCTAAATATGTTATCAGAAAACGGTTTCATGCATGTGTGATTCATTTGCAGTCTGGCCATGGAGGGGTGAACATCTCCTGCTCTGAATGCGAGGACTGCAGGCCCTCCCGGTGTATGCACTTTTGGGAGGGACTGCAGTGCGAGGACTGATCCCACGGCAGCGCCCGCTGCTTGTTGAAAAGGGTAAGAACGACATGTGCTTTCATCTCAGAGCCTCCGACAGTCTGCAATAACACCAGAAAAAGTAACTAGATTTGTTGCTAGTCGCTTTTTTGAAAAAGAGTTGCTAGAGGAATCTGAATACTCGCTAAATATAGCAACGAAGTCACTAAGTTGGCAACATTGTCACCTGTCAATCACAGAGGCCACTCCCTTAATTATGCATAACTTTAGCTTTAATATAGTAAACGGGCGAGTTACATAAAAACCCACCCCGTACAGGGTGAGGGTGGGGACAACAGGTGTAGCTCCAGAAACTTGGCTTCCTCTGCTGCCATCTGAAGTTGAATGTGAGGCCCGATTCGGATTTTAACTGAGTGAATTATCTGCGCTGGAGTATCGGTAACCAAATACATGAAAGCTGGCTTGCGCTGAGTGGGTGCCGTTTAACGAGCTCCACCAAGATTTTTGCGTACCGGACAGATGAAACAGGCTGCGGATGCTGGAGTTGCCGCCTCTGTAGATCGATCAGCCCGCACGAAGTAACAGATAAGACAAACGCCCACATACTGAATCCTTAAACTATGCAAGAAGATGTTTTAAGCGGAGATGATTACCTGATGGCATGTGTATGCTGCAGAGTAGGCTGGATGAATGGCGGCTAATTGGGGTGGGACAGACTGAAGTGGTGCAGGATTGGACAAAAAGGCTTTTGTGACCAGCTCTGATTTGTGTGCGTGCCTGGACTTCCGCAAAACTCATAACACCACTTCAAAACATTAATTGATTTATGCAGTCATATTCAGCATTCATTAATTTCACCTCCTACACACGCTCCAACAAATACAAGTTCAAACAAGACTTTATTTATTAGATTTTATTATAGCATTATATTTGCTTTGTTGAGTGAATACTTTTAATTACTCTTTATTTTAAAAAACCCTCAAAATGACAGCATAGGAAACACATTTCTTGACATCTACAGAAAAGCAATGAATACATGGTTATTCAGTGTAATTATGGTAAATGTATACCATGAGTAGTTCTGTCCATTATAGCTGGAAATGATCAGGAATGATCCCCTATACACTATACTGAGTATTAAAGCTAAACAGTTTTTCAGCTTTTGAAAGCTATCAGAAAAGGGTCCAATTGTTCTTGAAAAGAGGGCACAATTGAAAGCTGAAGCCATTTAGCAATGCAACACACTTTCTGCAACAATTGTGAAAAATTACAATGCCCACATTTCTATGAGGACCTATGAGAATAAAGGGAACTGAAAGTGCTTGGAGAGAGAATAAGAAGGGGAGAGAGGAGACAAAAGGGGTAGAAGATAGAATAACGGTGTGTGTGCATGCATCTGTGCGTGGATGTGCGGTGGGGGAAAAAGCAGGGGGTGTGTTCACTTGGAGACAGCGGGAATGGCTTATTAGGAAATCATCCCTCTTAGCCAATGGTTTTTAAGAAAGAGGCAGATGTCATTTGACTGAGAAGTACCACCTCCCAGAGCCAGCACATCCCCTTCAGTGTAATGCAGCGCTGTGTGAGAGCACCGCTGTCACTGCTCACTCCTTTCTCCTCTCTGTCTGTGCTTCTCGCTCGTTGTCCACAGACACTTTCTCACCTCCGCTCTGATTTCTGTTCCACTCTCTCTCTCACTCTCTCTCTCTCTCCCTTTCTTTCTCCATACTCGTGGTCCCTCTCCACGCCCCTCCTCTCTATTTGCTTTCTTCCCCTCCTCTTTCTCCTTCTCTTTTACTCTGTCCCACTGGCAGAGATAGGATCTGTTACTAACAGCAGCAGCAGCCTCACCAAGAACACAGGTAAGACCTTTCCTGTGATTTATTCACTTTTCACTGAGAGGCTGAAACACTGAAGAGAAGAAAACCTTATTGCCTGCTCTCCAAATAGATTTTTTTCTACATTTCTGGTTTCCCCTTGCTCTGTTTTGCTGTGGTAAATTTTGCAGTTGAGATCTGACTGCCTAAAGAGGCACAGTGGAAGTTGTTTTATACCTTAGTAAGGGATTCAGATGTGGTTTTATAGGTGGTTTAATGGTAGAGAGCTGTGACGGTGACAACTTCAGGAATGTCTGCATGCAGGACTGCTTATATCTTGATATAAAAACGCGGACAGACATGATACAAAAACAGAGGCAAGGGAAGTGGGAGAGATGGGACGAGAAAAATACAGTTACAGCAAAAGACAGATCGGTGAATGGGCTTTCACTGATCAAAGCTGGTGGTAGGAAGTGAGTTAAGAGTTGCCAGCACATGAGCTCAGGTGTGCACTGAGAGATCAGCTGGTGATGAGTGGACTCTCCATTGATCTGAAGCTGGCATCCTACCAGAACTGAGCCGAGGCTAAATTCAGAGAAGCTGAGGTAAGAAATAGTGTATTTAAGGAGTGTTCGCTTCTGACTTCATATAAAGCAAATGATTCCCGAGGGGGACTCTTTGTTGCATCTGTGTGCGCTGCAACAATTTTTGAAAGAGTAAGATGTAGGACAGTTTGCCATCATTCACAGTCCCTCTATGGGTCATGCATTTTTATGACTATGAATGGATTTCTACTGACTAATTGACAGAAATTGTAAATCTGTGCACATGGAGTGCACAGATTTTTTCATGCAGTGCACTTATGACACTGCATGAAAAAGAATCATTCGATTCAATCTACTGATGTGTGGTGCAAGAAAAGGTTGGGTCATAATGGAGGTTACATAATTTCTATTCACCGATTTAGTGCACTTAAGAAATAGTCAGAATAAGCACTGAAATGTATATTTCAATTTATATGTCTCCCTTATATATGAGATTTCTAAACAGATTTAATGTTGCCTATGACCCAAGTTCAGTTTAGTTAAACAAGACATTAGACATTAGATGTGAAATTCAACACTATCACTTGAATGATGTCTCATGGTGGGGGCATGACTGCCGGTTGCACTGCTAGAATTTGAGTACTCGGATGGAGCATTGAGAGAAAGCTTTTACTATAATGATTGATGCAGACATTATTGGTAGTTGAAAGGTGGTGTGTGCTGATAACTAATCTCTGAAGTTCATCTTTGGCTAATATTGTCCTACGGACTGATGCCCTATACACCTCTGTCTGTTGTAAAAGAATATTCATCACACTGATGAATTTAAATGAAATCTGAAAATAGCTCAGAGCAAAGTTGCGTTAGGTCTCATAAGTAATACAGTGGTGTGCTTATATTTCATTCATGACGTAGTTTTCAGCGCTCTCTGGTACTGTGGAGAGAAATGAGAGAAATAGCTTTGTGATGTGAAAAGACATTGGCTGTTGAGGTGAGAGAACATCCAGACACGCTGCGGTGGAAACCTTAACAGCAGGAGCTGTGGCTTCAACAGCACTTTAATCTTAAGGAGCTGCACAGAAACTTATTTATTTTAACTATACTGGCCACAGTCCACAACCACAGAGCCAATGTGTCATAGTTGTGTAGCACTGAGGTTGTTTGGTGGGCACTGAAACACACACTGCACTCAGAAAGGAGAAAGAAAGATTTGCATCTGCTTCTTCGTGACAAAATGCCATGTTCCTCATTTTCAGCTACACAGCCATCAGCCCAGACACACTGTGTGCAGGAAACTGAATATTAGACATTAGGCTTACCATACCTTGATACGAAACAATGTGTTAATGTTATCTGGAGCAAAAAGAAGCTGTCTCAGCTACTTCTATGACACTGCCTCTGTCATTAACACAGCATTCAGCCAGAGACCCAGAAAAAAAATCAGCATTTTGAGGAAATTAGAGTCAGAGATATTGGGGAAGCTGGTGCCTTTTCAGTCCGCTGAGGGTTGTGTGCTGACAGCTACACTCCGTCTTTTTTTTTTTCTGGTTGGTTGTGATCTGCCCCAGGTGTGACAGGCAGCCGGAGTAATGGGGGACGTTTGACAGATGCATATTTCCAGCCTTGAATGCTTCATATAAAGAAGATAGACGGCATGGATTCAGGCTGAGCGGGGGACAAACCGTTGGGCTGTGAATCACTCCAATGAGTGTGCCGCCTCTCGGCTCGATTGATCTGTCACGTGACTCTCACAACCCTTCCAAGTTACTAATTGCATCCCACCCTGATTATTGACTGAAATATGAGGGTGGTATATTGGACTCCTGGAGGCAGGCCACGTGTTGTTGGCGGTCAAGTTATAGGCATAAACCTACTAGTACAAGCAATCAATAATGAAAAGCATCAGTTCTATATGGAATGGTGTGTGGGTTGTGTGTTTGCTCGTTTCACTTCTACAGCATCATGGGGGATGATTGGGGATTTGTACTAATGTTGGAGACTTTATGTGATAATTAATCTTTTATAAGCCTATCAGGGCACATAACCACAAGCCAAGGCCAAGAGATTACATTACAGTTTGTACAGTAGAGAGCAGTGTTTCCTGGCAAACAGACTTTATCTGCGATCCAATCTGTGCAGCCGCTGGAGAGGTGAACTCTGCCAGTTAGTGCACATTTGTCTTCGATGGGCTGCTATATCATTCAAAATCCCCATTTGATTTCGTCTTACACATCCATCTGGTGCTGCTAGTTAAGATGCATCCACTCATACTGGTCCAGATGATGAAGCTGTTCACCGTTTGAGTGATTCGATCCTTTTGTCACTCTCCATTTCAGTTCACACAGTATGTGTGTTGTTAACTATGTCTTCACTTTTGCACAAAAGTTCACAATTTAAAACACCACAAAACCATAAGCACCATTTGGATAATCACCACTAATAAACGATCAAATCAATCAAAAACAAAAATGCACTTTTGCTCATAATGAGTCTTTTTAGTGTAAATGAAAGTGTTTTTTGTAAATGAACCTGGTGCAATTAAATGTATTTTTTTCCACTTTGATAAGTGATAATCAGTGAAAATCAGTGAGTTTTTTCTGTCTGGCACAAAAGGCAAAATGATAAAGCAAGTAGGAGTGCTTTTGTTGGAGCGTATACCTCTGTCACAGTCCTGCAAATCAGTCAAACATTTAATATTTGCAAGAATCCCAAAAGAATCCCAGCTCCGCCCCTTTTTATTGATCTGCTCCAAAATTTTAAGTGATTGTCCTTGGCCCATGCTGTACTTTTCCACCAACTTGAATGGAAATTGGTGCAGCAGTTTTTTAGTCACTGCCAACAGACAAGCAAACAAAAGCAAACAGACGTGTCTGATGACATTTCCTTCTTGGCAGAGACGATGAACAGTAATTTATTCACACACAGCACAATAAGTCATAAAGCATGAGCAGTTATTGTGTTTTTCAATTGAGACATTACACAACAGTTTTTTTTTCTCTTGTGAGAGATTTGCTTATTACAGACAAAATAAATAATAATAACAGACACCATAGTGCCTACATATTTAACAGGTAGGATTCTCTGAATTATATGTATAGTTATGTCCTGATATGATGCAATGAAAGGGCAAAGCAAGAAGAAAACCATTTGTCAATGACATTGTTTTGCTAATAGGAATAGATGTGTCTGAAAAGCACTCAAAAGAGATGTTTGCAGAAATACATACCATTGCAGCGATACTAAAAAAGATTTGCTGCTCACTTAGTGGCACTAAAGAAATAAATTGTCAAATCATTTGTCAGCTGTAAACTGTGCACCGTTTAGCAGTGTAAGTTGGGCTTAATATGAGTTGTCAGACTGTGAATGCGGATATCAGTTATATCTGTCAGTCAATCTTCCAGCTCGCTTAAGGGAATACTGTTTTAAAGCTGGGCTGACACAAAATATTATGATGCTCATAGGCATAATCTTCTAATATCTCTTATACCATTATGTGGCAGTTATAGCGTGAAAAATAACAGAAACCGACGCTCACAGAGCAAATGATGTTCAACTCAATTTATTGTATTGTGCAGTTTTTTTGACAAAATTTAGCACAAAACCATAAAACACACTATTGTGGAAAAAGTTTGACTGAGGCACCAAGAGTGATAATAAAGAGTGAAATACAGATTGGATGAAGGACATAGGCACAGGCTCTGTTTGGGAGATTTATGCTGCTTTACACATACTGTGGTCTGAGGCATTGATGCATTCATCGCTATTTTTTGAGCTGTACTTAATGTAACTGTAACAACGTCGGAAAGAGGCTGATGGAGGTGGTTAGTGTCTGAATGTGTGGATGTGTGAGAGGAGTAGTTCAGGGACATCGGGACAGGGAGTCACAAGACACCTATACAGAAACATATGAAACTCTGAAAGGTTTAGTTTGAGTTTTTTTGCTGGTTTTAAAACCTGAGAAAGGCCTGCATAAAAAAACCAAACAAAGCATTTGTTATATTTAGATATTTTCACGTCTTCTTGCTGTCATACAGTCCTTTCCCACGGGGAACTAAAAACCTGAAACCTACCAGAGTTCACCTCCAACAGGAGCAATTCTGCAGCCTGTGTTGTTGTGTCACTGTGGTGTTTTAATGTGTTATTTCAGATTCAAACTGACAAACAAATGAACCAAATCTGGTGGTTCCGAACAGAGCGCAATAAAGGCTTCAGTTCCTCGTCAGAAAATGAATGAGGTTTGTCAGACTCCAACTGAAGGACAAGCGGACTGATCACCTCTGATTAGGGGCGCTGACATTGATTTTCTTTAAATGCAAATTTCATGACGTAGAGTCGTTTGAAACATTTGACTCTTTGGCGAATTGAGTCGTTTTCACCTATGAAATAAAGATTTTTATACATGTGTCGATTTTAATGTATATTGTCACCATTTACATCTCAAAACACATATTTTAGTGTTTAGTATCACTTTAAAATGATTACCCATATCTACTGGCAGCGTTTAACTCCTTCTGTGACAACAGCGCGATGCTTTTAGCGTCTGTAGAGTGGTCGGCTTCTGATCTTTTGTTTTAATACTGTTAGTGTTTTTAGTTTAAAGCATAAAAACCAAACTGTATATATTAATGTTTATTTATAGAACAAGGCTAAGTAGAAAAAGGGGTCCATCGTCATCTACACTGACATCGCTTGAGAATCTTCTAGTGTAAACATAGTATATGCAGAAAATATGAATAGTAATCACAATTTGCATTCATCTGCAATATGCACTGGGATTAGCAAAACATGGAGATTTCATTGAGTCTTTCTTTCTTTCTTTCTTGTTTGCACTGAAGACCAATACTACGGAAAAAAGAGAGAGAACATTTATGTGGACTGTGGTTAAATTCATCTGGTTATTTTACATTTGAGTGTGATTTTGTGTACGTGCGTGCTCATGAAGAGATTTACCAACGTAACATCCAGGGGTACCGGTACAGGGGTACAGGGTCGTATTACATCTGCTCACACAGGGCAGCAAGGTGTCACTCGAGGTGGACCGTTACTGAATGTACTGCGAACTCTTCCTTTCTAATATGTTGTTTGCGCTCCATTTGTTAATTTGTTTCTTGTTGCGTGTTTTGTGTTGTAAGCTGTAAATACAGTACATATTAAACCTTGTAGATATATGAAATTTGAAGGGTTTTCTGTCACCCTGTTTTAAAAATATAACCTGTAAAGAAAGAGCTAATACAAATAAATCAGGGACACAGGAGAAAAACACTGCCCAAGTCTGACCCACAGTGTTTTCACTGAGGCTTAAAAGAAATAGTGAAATCTCCTTAAATAAAGAAACGGATCTCAAAGGAAGCCTCTTTTCGTAATGGGTGATGATTTCATACTCTCATCTCTTTTCACTTCAGTCTGATAGAGGTCAGCAACTGGAAGCTATTATTTAGGCGGGAGAGTTGTTATGCTTCGTTGGCTTTTTGCTACATCACATTGCTACGCAGAACACAAACACTTCTTTTGAGTCTATTGAATTTGTTGACCCCCAACACCCCTACAGTTTTCAATTACATTACCAAACCCCAACCCCCATTCAACTTAGAATACAAATGTAAGAGGTTGAGCATGCTTTATCTCAAGGGTCTTTGTCAAGTAGCTGGCTTATTTGTCTGTAGGTCCAACTGGCCACACAGGTTATTCTTTGGGTGTTACGCAGCTGTCAGGCAGCTGAAGGAAGCTGTCACAAAACCCCAGTCAGCCTGCTGTCAGCCGGCCAGCCTTTAGCTTGGATCTCCTGCTTCCATCACCCCTATTAACTCTGGATCACTGGCTATATTCACTAAATCTTCCTTTCGTGTAATGGAATTAGTGCAGCAATATGCTTTCCTTCCCATGGTCAAATGTTTCTTTTTTTCTCTCTCCTTTGTTATAGACCTTCTGTCTCATTTGACAGTTTTTTTTTTTAATTATTATTCTCCTGCTGTCTTTAAGGTGTCACCAGTAATTACATCTAATAAGAAAGGAAAGGAGCAGTTCACCTGAAAAGAACACATGACCTCCGGTGAAAACACGCTGTTAATGCTGTTGCTCTCATGGAGATGTGCAGCTGCACTCAGTAGGAATTGATGTGATGCCACTTTGATATTCTAGGTTTCGCATCACTTTGGAATTCACACACTCTTTTGTGTCATATAGAGTCAGAAGAGGTATTTTACAAGAGGGGATGTCGTAAGTGATAAGAAGCAAATGGAACATGTTCTGTTGCTATACCTTAAAGCTTAACAGTGCAGACTTAGATTGGTGAGGGGAGAACACAAAGGACCTGCTGGAATAGAAAGTTTTGATTCACAGAGGTTTTTAAAATCAGGGAGGGGGATATAGCATTCAACATGTCCGTCCAGCCATCTGTCCGACATGATTTTGTTTCCAGAGCATAACATGAAAACCAGTCAGAGATTTTTTCACCAACCTTACTACAATGTACCTGCTATTTGTTGGAGTGGTGCCTTTTGCTATTTAGCAACCTGTGAAGCACAAAGGGGCATTTCACAGTTTTCACGTGACGTCACCCACCCATAGCCCCGCCCACCTGGAGGCAAAACAAGGCTTTCTTCCACTGCCAGCCAGCTTTTTCACCAGGTTTATTTAGCCTGGGTTATGCTTCTACAGAATCCCGCCTGAGAAGGAAAGCTCAGACACATACAAATATATTTATACTTCTCCTAACACGGTCATATGAGTGAATACAAATCACACCAGCACAGCACCACACAGCAGACTGTCAATGGAGGCTCATTTAAACTGTAGAAACTGTTGACCTGATGCTGGAAACATGTTTAGTTTAGATTCATGTCATAAGATATTGCGTTATCCTAATCAGAATACTTCTGCTGTCACTACCACCGTAAGCAGCTGAAACTAACGAGACGAGATCAAGACAGCCACACCTTTGACGATGAAGAATTTCTTGTCGTTCACCTCCCAAAGGCGGACACGTTTTGAATTTCTGGAACAGAACTGGAAACCCATTAGATATTTTTCCAGTAAACTATTTGAGAAACTACTCAACTCCTCTGCTGTCAATGGTCAAACTCCATGATAATAACCTAACATCACTGACAAGTACCACTTTTGGACTGGGGGATATAATATCCTCTGATGAAATATTTGACAACCATTATAATTTTTTTGATGTTTTGTACAGTGCATTTTACCGCTATCATGTATGATTAGTACTTTTAGAATTGTGCATATTTGTTCAAATGGCAGTAAAAACATTTCATCTTAAACTTCAACATGCTGAATGTAATTCAAATGTTTCTTTGCACACAAATCTCATAAAAAGACCAAAACCAACAAGGCTGCCTCTCAGTATTTTAAACCCTCTGGCACTCAGCCCCAAGCCTCTTTATTCTCACTGAAGACACAAATCTGTGAAAACAGGTCACAAATAAATAGTTTTATTTTTTTTCTTTCAAAAAAGGCTTACTACTTTCCAAAAATACTCAGAGGAGGAGTAAGTAGTGCATTTGTTGCAGACTGTTTGAAGTTGTGGATGAATACACTTCAGGTGCTCTAGAGAGTCTTTACAGCACCATGATGATGTATGAAGGATATGTTGACTTGAAACAAACTAAACATCCATTTTCATAATGAAATTTGAAATGCGGTGTAATGCTGCTGCTCTTCCACTTGTTTTAATGCATTTAATGCCTTACTTACTGTTCCTACTATATAGAAAATCAGGTTGTATTGACAAGATGACACAATCCTGCTCCTCTTCTCTTCTCCAGTATGAGCTCTTGTATCCCTTACTTTATAGCTGGAAGCAAAGTGTTCATGAAAGCCGCAATTTTATGGCTGTATTGCTCCACTTTGCCCTGTCCATATCATCATTCTATTTATTCATGAACACTCAATTTCCATCCACATTTATGCCACTATGCCATTATTTGTAAACAGATAAACACACCCACACAAATGTACTCCTAATTCATTTTAAACACTTTCACATTTTCTGGTTTTAAGAATATATTGTATGTGTCAATAAGACCTCACCTTCAGTTTTAACAGTTTTAAAATCACACCCTGATTGGAGAAGATTTTGTATTTACTAAGAC
>JAPQRN010000015.1:22536611-22577825 GCA_037367275.1 Coranthus polyacanthus
GGGGGGGTACTTAGTAGGATGTTAAGCCAATAATAAGAAATCTCACAATACCCAAATGCCACAGTGCAACACAATGTGTTTTTGGAAAATGAGCCATCACAATCATGAACACCATCACATCAGTCTCTCAAAGCATCAAGTGCTACAGATTCAATTCCATATTCATTAATTTTGCTGTTGGTGAAACACAATTAGAGGCCTAGTGAATCCAGGACTAATCCCTAGCACTCTTAGGACATGAATCACAGTAGCAGGAGATAGGAATAAATGAGCTGCAGTAAAAAGGTACTAATACCCTGTATTACTCCAAGCTTAAAGTCTCCCCTTCCTTCAATACGAGTTCTCGCTTCTACCTTGGGATGCTGAGGTGCTCAAGCCTCTCTGACTAATTATTTTTGGTCTGTGTGGGAGGAAAAGCAGGCATGGTATCACACTGGTCTGCTGAATTAAAAATAAAACATGAATAAAACACTATGATTCACATGAGGGGGTGTGATACACTTAGGAAGGTGACAGTGAATGTCATGTTTCTGGGTTATAGAGGTTTTAAGGGGACATTTTCTGCACAGGGGCCTGAGGATGTTGGAAATTTCTTTCACTTCTCTCATTTTTTTTTAAAAAAGCGACACATAATGTATAATCTTTTCTATACCCCACATCTGTAGCTGTATTTTATAAGCGATTTACCGGGAAATGTTATTTTCTTCCCACAGGAGTAAGAGAGGAAGCAATGGACTGGACTATGACTCTAAAAGATGACTTTGGGGTCATTGCCTGGACGCAGAGAGCTGGGATCTCCCTCAACTTCTTTCTCCTCTTGGCTCTTTTTTCCATTCCTGTCCAAGCCGACATTGTGCTTCATAAAGACCATAATTTTTCATGGAAAGCAGGTAAAATGTTTCAATATTTTTCTTACCTATAAACACCCTGTTTTCACTGTTCACTTATTTACAACCACACAGGTTAAAGCTCCGGTAGTCTGTTATCCTTCCAATCATTTGAGATACACAATTACAGTTTGTTGTTCAACTCTTTGTCAGTGCTTTTCTAATGGCATTATTTAAAATATATCTATCATCCTTCCTGTTCAAGTGTGAGAATTTCACAAGACTGGTTCTCTTAGGCTAAGGATTATAACGTTGTATAACTGCATGTGTTAACTTTGCACGCTCACAAAGCACAATGTATGCTGTACATGCACTGTACACATACTAGAGTGAGGAAGTCATTACTATTGCTCATTATTGGAGAGGAATACAGTACAACTGCAGTCATTTTCAGTACATCCAGTTCTGTAGGAACAGTAATCCTCCTCTTTCTGACTTACATTGTTGGGGGCATAAACCTCGAGCTGTGATTGGACGTCATCAAACCATCAGGGTCACATGCCTTGACAGTTGACATCATAATACCTTCTTTCTGATGGACTATCCGTCCACAGCCCTGTGGCGACTGACTTGGATTACTACCATAATGATGTGTATGCAGTGGTTACATGACACGGTTAATGAGACATTAATGCTGAATGTTCTGCTGTGGATTTATGGCTGTAGTTACATCTCACTGACATGGTTTCAAATGACAGTATGCTGCATGCTATGTCACAGTTGAATCTAAATATATAAACTTTTTTTCATATCTAGTCTTTTATTTATTCAGTGTACAGACAATCATTCTGTATTAGCCTGTGCTGATTTCTGTTTTTTGATACCCTTTGAAGACTGTACTGAAAGCTGATGTCATACATCAGTCTCATATAAAGGGAATTCGAGGTAATCTCACGATTCATCCTTCACTTGCTTCACAAATTCAATTGAAAAAGCATTTCCAAAGCAGCTTGAGGAGGAAAACTTGAGCCTTCCCACACAAAAGCCCCACTTGCTGTGCGATTAGCACTTTCATTTCTCACTCTGTGGTTGGGTAATGACACTGCCCAAGTGATAAAGAGATTGATTAATTTCACTTGAAAGAGCGTATGTTCAAAAGGGATGTAACCGGGACACCAAGGGTGAGGATTTGACATACTTGGAAGGCTAAGGTGGGTTATGAGTTGTTGTTGAACTGGAAATGAAAATGATTTTAGGAATAGAAAAGGATAGTATGCCTCACGTCTGAATAGATCCTCATAATGTGTGTTTTATTCTCTGGAAAACAAGAATCAGTTGGAAGATAAAGTCAGTTGCATTAGT
This sequence comes from Coranthus polyacanthus, assembly GCA_037367275.1. Taxonomy (NCBI): domain Eukaryota; kingdom Metazoa; phylum Chordata; class Actinopteri; order Kurtiformes; family Apogonidae; genus Coranthus; species Coranthus polyacanthus. Next base: position 22,538,801 of record JAPQRN010000015.1, read on the forward strand.
CTTTGGCTCAGTTTGGTTAAAATGAGAAAGCCTTCCTGGGACCCACAAACCTGTCTCACACTAGTTTTCTCTGTAGCAAGTCCAGATAACATGTCACATATCTGGAATATCATGGTTACGTCTGCAAATATTGATTTCACTTCACCACAGCAGGGATATAATACATGTGAATTCTTAATTTGCCTGACAAGCTCCCTCTAATTTTGGATTTGACAATGTATAGAAGATGTGCTTTAAATTATGCACAGCCACCCTATTGTGTGTTTAGTGTGTCTATCTAGGGCAGCAGCTTTTGTGGGGTAAATCTTTTGTGTGAGCCAGTTCCCAGAGCTGTTGCTAAGCTGGCAGTCTCTGGCTCAGACGGAGAGCTGGAGCCATTTGAGCTTGACCTTCATCAGTGTCTTGAAGAACAGAAAAGAGCACTGAAACACTGCCACTAATCGGACGATTATTTAAATGTTTAACGTTTTCATTTGGAAAGCCACACTTGGCCTTTTATTTATTTATTTAGTTTTCACGCTGAACGTTAACTCAGTGAAAAGCAGTGCATCCGAACTAATTAATAAATGATAGGAGGTTTAAAGCCTGTAAAACTTCAGTTGCAGTTCTGTGCATTGATATCAAATTAAATTTCAAGTTTTCAATGCTATAGGGGCTGGCACATGATTCCATGTAAAGCATTTCTCTCTGAAAATACACATCACAGAGCAGGTTCACTGTTGTGACACAGTGTGATTTGCATTGCCTGCCCGGTGTGTGGCATCTTTTATTTCATTATATTATAGTCATTGCACAGCTGTAGACTGCATATAATCAGTTTATGTGGTAGTGTAATTGATTTTAGAACATAATCACAGATAAGTAAACGTTTGCATACTGTAGCTTTGGCAACCTAAATGCTTGAATTTTGTTTTTGTAATTCAAGCGTTTAAATTGGATTTATGTTGACTTTCACAAGCGTCTGCATTTAAACGTGACGGCACAACACAGTGCTCATCCAGTGTCAGCTTTAGCCTCCGGAAGAAGAAAGATCTTCTCTCTTTCCAAGGTTTTCATTTGTCAACTTTGATATGAGACAAATTTTTCTGAAGGAGGTCTTTAAAATACTGGGATTCACCTAACACTTTTTCTTTATTTATATTCGTTACAGCCTGGTTTGACAAAGAGTTTAAAAAAAACAACCAAGAACTGCTTTATTCTTAGATTCAAGTGAGAGTTAATCCCAGATGAATCTGTATTGTGCATCAAAGCACCTCTATTTAAGTTTCTTATTTTCTTTTTTGACAAGGGAATGCAACCAGCTGGGAAAGTAAGATATATTTACTTCAGAAAACTGTGATACTCCAATATAATTCTAAGACTACACTGAAGACTATACAGTACAGTATCGACTACAGTCAACATTTATATTTGTTTGGCAACTACTGTATGTATTTATGCTTGATTTTTTAATTTGCCTTCCCTTTTAAAGGTGAACAATATTTTTTTTAAGTTTAGTTGCTTTGATAAACCCCACCAGAGTTCTCTGAAAGATTGAACAATTTAGCCTGTCTACTGTTCATTGAAATTATGTGGGAACTTCCAGCTGTAGAATCAGCTGAGAGGCGATGATTTTCAAAAGATTGAAAAATCAATAAAGGTTGTCTTTAATGAGAAGGATTCCAGCTTGTGCTAGATCATTGAGAGCGTTGACAGGGGCTGAATATCCAGGACCCAGTCATGTCCAGGGCCTTGGAAGAAAATAATAAAGTCATATGTGCAGCAATACAGTCAGGCATAATTTACATTTTATTTCAGGGTCTCAGTGTATTTACTTGCAATTTCACCACACTGTTGCACCATCAAAGCTACAATCAAACATCTTTGCTGCAGTGAGCCTCTGTTGTTTCTGTAAAATAAGCTCAAAGGAGAATGTGTTCTAAGACTGAACGGGTTTCACAAATGGCACTCAAAAATGCACTGAGGGCTTTTATAGTCTTACAGTGACAAGGAAGAGAATCTTCAGCAAATGTATTCATCAAGCAGTTAGCATCACCAGAGAAGCTTTTTTAAATAGACAATGTTTACTTCTGATTTATGTTGCATTGCCACTGAGTTTTACAATATGTTGCTTTCAGTTACTTTCACAGTCAACACTGCTCCACATGAATAAGATGACTGTTTAAGGCAGATGAAATTTTCACTGTAGTACTAGGGTTGTCTAACGTCAACAGGGTTCTCTCTACATCTCATTGCTGTTGCGGAGCAACCAAGGGGCAAGGACGTCAGCTCCAAAATAAAATGTAATACCGCTGACGGCCACTAGATGCTGCTCCAAAGAGCCCTGGCTCCCATAGACTTAAATTGAACTTCTCTCTTAAAATACTAAGTCAATCATTTTTTTTCAGGAGTCATTCTAGTCTCATTCGTTTAAGATTTCAAGGGAAATAGAAGGCTTTAATGTATGCTATGTGGGGCTTTGATTGACACCTGCCGAGTTGGTTGTTGTAGCTTCTGTTTACTGAATGAAACATGTTTCCTTCCTGACAGACAGCTCCCCTGTTATGTTTAATACAGGTCAAATAAGACAATGTGACTTATTTGTGACTAGCAAGACCATCAAATGGCTTTGTTATGCAAATGCTTGACAGTTACCGTGTCAGTAAACTAGTGTTTAGCATTAGCTCACCCATGACCCGGCACACGGCTCCCTTCGTGCTCCTGCAGCTCCGCCCTTTTGTCCAAATATGGTCACTCCTGGCCCTAAAAAGCCAACATGTGGCGGCCAAATCGCAAACTACTGGCTTCAAAACGGCAGTTCAAAAAAACAGTGGGAGACACGGTGGCTCCATCCACTTGTTAGACACAGTCTATGATAGCAGCTCTTGTGTCATGTGCACATAAGTTTAGTGGTCGGCTGCTAACTTTTTCCTTCATGCCAGTTTACCATTTCATTATTTCACTATAATCTCCTTCAACTCGGAAACACATGTTTTATTCATCTGGTAGCATAAAATAGTGGTTTCTCTGTCTTGGTGCAGTAGAGGTACATGTCACGTCTACAGTATTTACACAGAAAATTGCAGATTTAAGTGCTTTAGCCTGGATTAGCCAGCCATGGGTAATTCAACATTCTGATCCTCAGAGCACCTGAAATTGCTCCCCTGCTCAGCACACTGACCGAGGCGAGTCAAATAACTTGATCAAACCAATATCTGTAGACCAAACTGTACCCTACAATTCTATAACACTGGATTATAACTTACAAAATAAACAGCTGAACCAATTTCACCACATCTTTAATACCACAAACACATGGGGTCGAAGCTGTGACAAGAGCTGCAATCAGAATCAGACACAGGGGGCCACATCAAACCAACACAATGACATGTACATGATTCATTCAAAGAAAAATGACCACCAGCAGTCATTAATTTTTCTGCTCCTGTCGGCACAGATGAATACTAATAAGCCAGTCTACCCAGTACAATAGCACTTGGCCTACATTTCTGGACACTTGAAATACATACACGTGGCACATTTCTGATTATGTATAATTAACAGTTTGTACTGTATGGTTTACATACACTTATAATTCTAATAATATAGATGTGTCCAAAATATCTAAAACATGAAGCTCAGGTAAGCTAATTTATTTATTTTAAAGTAATCACAACAGTGACATATGCCAAGTTGTTTGTCCTGTGGGCTCTGGTGCTGTCAGCAGTTTGACAACTCTTCAAATAGCTTTGGACTTAAGCAATGATTCACACAGAGCAGAAAACTGTGGCTGCTGCCGCAGACACTCTCTGAGTATTACAGTATGCCAAACACCAATCAGTGATGTTACAGAGCAGGGTAACAATAAATATAATGGATACTCACTGGACAAACACTCATTAAATTAAAACCAGTTAATGGAGGCGAACCAAGGTACAATCAAGCTCTTGAAAAATGAAATAGTTGACAGAGTGATATTATTTGTGACTTGTATTTTAATGGAAATGACAGTCACAACATGCATCCACAGAGTTGTTTTGTCTCTAATTTTAGGGCTCAGAATATTATTTTTTCTGGCAGCACGGGTCTGTGATCATTGATAATTTTGTATGTCTGTGTCTGGCAAGCAATGAGGAAATGATTATTTTGGTGTTTTAGTAAAAAAATATGCACAAATATAATACAAATAGGAAATAATGCAGTAGTTATAATGTTAGCTTACCTGAAAAAAGAACCAGTTATCTTCCATCAAAAATGGAAACATATGCCATTAACCTCTGCGTGTTCTGTAATATTGTATCAGAGGTGAGCAATCTAGCTCCTCATACATTCATTTTTCTGACTTTGTGGACAGCTGGCAACTGAAATATGAACATCTCTGAGAAGGGTTCATAGACCAATTTCAGCTGTGACTAGCTAACTACACACCCCCATGCACTTCCTCTCATTCAACATTTGTTTTGACATGCACTTGATAAAAGCGTTTTCTCTTTTCTGTCTTTTGTTAACACTGTAAAGCTTTCAAGACGTTCCCCTTGTTCTATTTATATATCAATTACACGGCATAACATTACCATTTAGCAAATCTTCAAAATGCACAAATGTTGTCTCATTAAAGTTTTTTTATTTAAATTTTAATAAAAGTGGTTTGTTATCTGCCTCCATATGTCTCCCTCTGGGAGGCCAAACCTAGTACATGGAGGCAACCTGATTAGGATGAAGGTGAAAGGAAATTCAAATCTGACTATTGATCTGAAGTTGAAGCATGTTGTTCTGATTAGATATTCTATATTTCAAGCTTTATAAAACCCACACAGATCCAGCCTGCAAAATTTCAACAGTGCCTTGGGCATTTAGATGGAAAACAGCAACAATAAAGTGAATAACAAATGATGCTCTGCTTTGTCTAATTTAAATTTGATCGGCAGCAGACTTGTAGTGGTAAACTGTTTGCCAGCTACTGCAAAATACATCAAAGTGACAAAATATAATGGAACTGTTTAAAATTCCTTTACATTGATTATGCAATTGAGATCTCATTTTGAACTCCCGCCTCTCTTTCTGACTGGCAGGATACTGATTGAGGTTGTCATAAAAGCAGACAACTAGTCTCACGAGAGCCAGAAAGCACGAGAACCCAACCAGTCAGATGTTTTTATCCCATGAGAATATTTTCTGTGAGTGTTCAGAGTAGCTCTGCTCTCAGAAGTCACTTTGAAGCATTACCCTTATACAAAACATTCCAATTTTGGTCAAATCTCCTGTAGCTGAAAATTTTCCATTAGAGGCTTGAAGTGAGGGTGGACAACTGAACGTGAATGGTTACAGGGGATGAAAGCAATTATTAAGATAGCTGAAACTGAAAACATGCAGCCTGGAGTGCCATTGTGTAAGTGATGGCAATCAAAGATAGAAGGGCGTCTCATTACTGAAAGGCTCCTCCAGCTTCAATTAATACTAATGTTGAAGAATATAAAAAGCATCCCCAGAGCCTTCTGATTTTTGTCTGATAAAGCCCCATATGATATATAGTTTTCTTAATAAATCCCACTCAAATTAATTTAAACAGGATGACGGTGGTAAATGAAGACCTCGAGATCACACAAGGCCTGACATAAGGACTGTAGCAATTAAGCATAATTTAAAGAAAAGCTCAGTTGAATGACTCATTTAGAATGTGTTTAAAAGAGCAGAGCTGTATCTCGCAAGCGAAAAAATTCACAAAAGTGAAATCTGATTAGTCAACATCTCCGTTTTTTTTTTTTTTTAAATGCAAATGGGGTAAACCTGCTGACGCGCTCTCCTGCTGCACACTGGCTCAAGTGCAAAGAATTCAGTGAATCAGTAACGACGTGAGCCAAGCAGGAACCTGTCAAACTCTTTGATGCCTCACTTGAAGTGGGGAGTATGGAGTTTTGAGCCGATGTGAATGACCATGTTGTGTGTTATGGATGTCCGTGTGAAGGTCAGGCACATAAAAGTAAATTGCCGCTGCTTGGAATAAATAGACAAAGCATTTGACATCCTCTTATGCACACAATGAATTAAACCTGAGTGCCACAGAGCATTATTACTTTATCATTCTATTCTTATTTGTTCTCTGGCTTTTTATTATGGTTCATGGATGCTCACTAGTGAGGGTGTTTCATTATAATTCCAGTGCATGAAATAAACTATTTGTTGCTTTAAAAAAAACATGACACGCCTGTTTGTAATTACAATAGTTTTAATGAGATGATCTCATCTTTGCTTTACAAAAACTGTATAAGCCTGAAGCTCTTAGCCAGACTGAGTCTGTATGAATCCAGGGAGAAGCTGCAAAATGCGCAGAGAAGGGTGTAAATCTAAACGTGACAAATGGTTCAGAACTCTTTTTGTGTTCATTTTCTTCATGGTGCAGTTTCCTTGACAAGCTGCTCTCCATGCTGGAATGCTTGGTCTTTGTCAGCACAAGTATTTAAACCCCCTACCGCAGACAGAGCTGGAAGTAAATAGGTTACCAACTGATAAGATTTCTCATTTCTCCTTAGACGGTTTATTCTCTTTCCATCACTAGACCCCTCCATTTGTTTTATAATTAATGACGTGATATTTGTTTCCTGGGGTGGCTGTTTCACTTAAGAGATCAGTTACAGAAGATGGAAACTCCTTACTGAAGCACAACCCACAGTTAGAGAAAAGGGAAATGTTAATAATGTTCTCTGTGTTTGAGCAGACACCTCTACAGAGACCTGTTAAAATAGCATACTCTGTTTACTGTACTGTGCATTTGACCCTGTGGGAAAGACACTGGGGAGAGAGAGAGTGAGATGAAACCAAATGATTTTATTCTTACCTGAGAAATGCTCCCATATGAGCCACTTTTTGATTGCAGAGCAGTGTCTATCAAGAGACTTTGCTTTGTTTTACCCTTTGATCAACTGCTCTGCTAAAACAGACAAGTCAGAACAGAAGAGGATATACAGGAGTGGAGTGAAAGATGGAGGAGAGTGGCCGTGAGCAAAAGATTGCAGAGTTATTCTGTATTCATTATGTGGTGGCCAATGTAAAATATATCACGCCTTGGGCTGTCACAACAATGAGATTTGAGTTGACGATTAAATGTCATGTGTTTTTCTGTTCTGATTTTATGCCACTATTATAATAAGCCTTGTATAAGTATAAGCCTAAGAATTGTTTATTCATTAATGAAGAAGAAGAGTATTGACACTGAACACTGGAACACAAATAAAAACTGGGTTTCTGTTTGCCTATTAGCCTTTGTAAACAAAAAAATGCACAGGATGGAAAAAAACAACTTAAATATACAAAGCCTACAAAGAAATATGCTTAAGAAAGATGAAGACGTGCCAGTTAAATTTTGAATGGCAGAAAATTACATGGAAATAGTGATGAAATATGATTGTTTGCATGTTTCATCCAGCTGTTTTTATACATGTGAATGGAAACAGTTATTATGACTATGCAAAATATATGTGGTTGGCTCAAATAGTTTCAATAACATGACTGTCTAATAATTGTGACAGGCCCAATCACGCCACAGGATTATAAACCATACTGCCAGTAGGCCCATGTATGTTTCTGATGTCAGATGTTTGTGTGAAACAGGTGGAGAGAAATCTCCTTACTTGAACATTAGCTACAATCGGTGCAGTCAATATGTGCAGTGGCACAACGTCTTCCGCACACATGCTTACTTTACTATCGGAACTTAAACTTTTGATTCATTTTCCATTTAAGAATACAGTTGATTTTTGGGAAGGTGAAACCAAATTGAATTTAAAAACTCCATGACATCCATACATTTTAAAGATGCTGTCATTTGTCCTGTCTCAATTATTATGTAATCGCCATATCACGATTATATGTGATAATCATGATTTTATGTGATAATCATGATTTTATGTGATAATTGCCTCCATTCACCTGTATAAAAACAGTTGGATGAAACTAATAAAAATAACATTTTATCATTACTTCAACATCATTTCTATCATTTCACTGGGGCTCATAACATTATCTTATATTCAATGTAGAACTAGCACCACAGTGGTTTATTTTGATTTTATGCCTTGGTTGAGTATTTCAATAATAGGCTTTCTTCTTCTTCTTTTTTGTCGTTGTCATCCTCGTCATGTCATTCTTCTTCTTCTTCTTCTTCTTCTTCTTCTTCTTCTTCTTCTTCTTCTTCTTCTTCTTCTTCCTCGTCTTCATAAGGTGAATGTGCATAATTAAACTATATACTTATACTCCGGTGGTGGCATAGAATAGACAATTATATCATTATATAATCACAATTATTTGTATGGCAATTATGTGAAGAAAGAATCCATTCTGACTTGTATATAGATTAATATATTTTCTACATTAAAACATATCTATACATTTTAAACAGCATTAGTTTCTTTGTGAGTTTAGCTTGTGCCCAGTTTCATTTTTGCAGCTTGCTTTTACTCTATCTTGCCACTTAAAATCAGTCTTATCACCACGCTGGAGTGAACAGCTGAATAATAATTGCTGCTAAGAGCAGAGGGGAGCTTGATCAACCTGAATTCAACGGACACAACAAACCAGTTTAATTAATTCTGCAAGGCTTTCATCCTCTTTATTTAAAGCATGGCTGTTGCATATTTTTTTGTAAGCAAGTTCTTAATCACATGTTGCATCACATGTACTTTTCTGCTTTGCCTGTAAGAGCCATTCTGTAAATAAAATCATTTTTACGTGAGTTATGTATGGAATTTATGCTCTCTGTCCTGCCATCCTTTTGTAAATCATCCAATAAGATGAATTAAAATTAACATACTGTGGCAATGGTGTTAAAAAAAAAACTTACTGTATATTTTTCACTAACAGCTGCCGGGTTTCTTTATGTTCAGTAAAACGGAGCAGATACCACGACCTCAACAAACAAAAGCAACCTTTGTTTCCACAAGATCACATAATTTTATTTATTGTGTGTTAGAGGAATATTACATTTCATCACAGCCATTGTAATCATTTTGAAATTAAAACATGCTACAGATTTTTAAAAGTTTGAAAATGTCTCAAGGGGGTTAGCCAAATAGCTTTATAATTATTCATATCAGCGAAGTGACTTTACCTCAGGACTACATCTCCTCAGCCTTCAAATCCTGGATCCTGTTGGAAAAAAAAAATTGAATTTCATAAACCTGAAGTTGTAATGTTCTCTGGAGCTCAAGAGGGAGTGCAGTTCACAGAGATTTAAATGAGGTGCTCACAAAGTTGCATTTCAATAAGATGTAACTAGGAGAAAGAACACTGGTGTAATGATAAACAGACAGCGATGGGAAAAGGGTTCTGGTGGGTTTTGCTCTAGGGGTGCTTGGAGGGCTTTCCTTGATCAGGGATCATGCTCTCAGACTGGCTGATTTGGCAGCACGAGGCCAGAGCCAGTGAATGGCAGAAGCAATTCAATGACAAAGTTAGAATAGAAAAGAAAGCTGCTCATCACTGATGTGAGGCCTACTTCATGAAAAAATTCAAAAGTTACCAAACTTTGAATTTGTAACTTGAAATCTATCTATGGCTCCAACAACAATGGCAAGTCCCCCAGTTTCCCATCGCTGACCAAACAAGAAACACACTCTGGTCTTCAATCAGCCACCCATATCACCCATATGCTGTATGTGTTAGGTGAGCAGATGCTGTTGCTATACATACAGGTAGTCTGTTTAAAGCCAATTTGCCTATAGGCCTGGTTTTGTTATTATTTTTGTGCGTATAAGAAATGTGCCTTCAAGCTGAAGATGACAATCAGTTTTAATGTCTTTGATGATTTTATTGGAAACCTGTCGTTCACTGGACAGAATCCATGTTCAGAGTAGATCTCGACTGATAGTGGATTTCCCCCTCAAATTTGCCACTTAAAAGGCATTATGCGTGTGTGAAATTAACTGTCTTTCACTATTAGGAACCAGAAAACTTTTGAACTGAACTTCTAAGTCAAAGTGATAAATACCTAAATAAATAAATCTGAATCGCTGAACATCAACGTAATTCATCAATAAATATGCAAATGAATGTCTAGCTAACCTAGGAATGATTTTTATCTTTATTATTTCCAGTTTAGCCTAATATTAGCTATCAGCCACTATTGGTGGCGCCTTCTTCCGATAGCTTGTAAAAAGAAATCGGTGCTGATTAAAGCAATTCATCTCTAGTTCAAAGTTTCAAAAATGCTTTTAAACAATAGTATTTGAATGTAAACATACTTCCTTTGTGTTTATTCTACATTAATTCTGTGATTTTTACATTTAAATATCCATTACTACTGAGAATGAAAAAAGCCATTAATCACAGCAAATTGTGCAATGAATTAGTTCATTATTTTCAATCAATCGACAGGCCTACTTTACACATAAGTGGTGTCGCCAATCTGAGACGAATGAGTGGATATGTGTAATTCTGAAAAGCATAGTTCAACATTTCATTTGATGTATTAAAGCTGAAAGTCGTGCATAGAGCCGATAGAGTAGTAGAGCTCTCCTCCGTAGCAAGATGATGCAGGTGATAAGGACAACAATGTTGTGCTTCTTCCCATTGTATGGTTTAAGCATCGTGAGAATGAATTACTAGCGGCCCACTTTTTACACCGATTTGTCATCTGTTGGCTCTAACTAGCTATTTCGGGGACTGCTGACTACAGGCTGCAAGCTCTCCTCTCACACTGCAGTCCACCTTACAAACTAATTCATAATGGGAACAGAAATAGGCTATAAGTTGAACATACTGTGCAGCTTGTACAGGCTAATACGCAGCGGGTGTGTGTGTGTTTTTTTTTCTCCTTTCTTCATTTCAACTTTGAATTAAAAGTAGTGTTTCAACAAAGCCGAGATATCAAAATGCACTCCCCTTCCCTGTACCACCTATATATTATGTTGAGTGCTGAATATCTGAAAGGACCCTCGTCTCCTCTCCTGAAACAGCCATTTTCATTAATCTCTGAGAAGAAATGAGTGCACGTTCTTTGCCAGATTGTCTGACATTATGTTTTGGGTGTTCTGCAAAAGTGTGATACAAGGAAAGGCGCTTAAATATAAGCTTACAGGATGTCAATTTGCAGGGCACTCATCGCACATAATTAATATACGCAAGATACACCATGCATCACTTTCCTACCCCAAACACCCAGCACTTAATCATGAGGAAAGATGCCAGGTGAACTTTTAATTAGGATTTGTGGAGAGGTGTTTGATCTTTTATTACCTGTTAACACTTTTCTGTCTGCGGGTGTCAAACATCGAGTATCTACCACAGGAAATGTAGGCACAATAGCTTCACAGATGTGCTCCTGTGAGGAAGCAGCATATTGACCCAGTGACCGGACTGACCCTGATTTTTCATCCTGGGAAAGTAACAGGGACAGTGACAGTAATGGGCAGCTTGGGGATTTTATGTTATTGACCGAGCTAAGTGCTGCATTTGTATTTTTATTTTTATTTTTCAATCTTTAATCCAGGAATAGTCTCTGCTGTGTTCGCAGAAGGTTATTAATAATCATAGCCGTGATGTAGTTTTTAGTGTAAGAGCTCAGTGTATTAAAGAAGAACCACAAATACAAAGTCAGGTGGAAAATACAGTAACTAATGTGAAAGGCGTTTGTCTGTTTGGACCAAAGACCTAGCACATTGCTGCCTTAACACTAGAACCACCGGTGGTTCTATACCGAAAACGTGGTGAGACAAGCGCTGTGTGAATCGGTCCAAGCCACGGCTAGAGGACCGTGAGGTATTTTCTGAATTTGACAAAAAGTGTATTGGTGTTTTTATGCTGAGATGATGATATCTGGCAAAGATTTTCATTTTTTAAGGAATTTTGGAATTTCAACATCAACACTCACAATCAAGCCTCACATTCTTCGTCCTGGAGCCCTTTTAGGCTCCATTGACTATCATTGATATTTTTAAACATGATTCAGTGACCTAAAAGGAAAAAAAAAAAAAATCACACTTTAAGGGGAAAAGTGTGATTTTTTTTTTGGTATTTTTTGTAACAGCACAAAAAGTAATAATCTATCAAAATCAGCATTGTTGCTACTCATTGATATATCCCAGACTCATAATCCCTGCATAAAAAAAACAAAACAATTTGCATTCAAATAGAAAATAATTCATTTTTGTGTAAAAATAGTGGCATTATGTAAATAAACTGGCATTTAAAGGATTAAAATTATGAAAATTAATTCACATTTGTTATACATAATGAGGACTGGAGATAATGACAAAAAAAAACAGCATTTTTCTTCATGTTTAATACTTTTAGTGACCTAAAAGGGCCTTAAGATGAAAAGGGTGATTTTTTTATAGGGTGTCCTGAGGGTTAAGGGTGGGTGGTTTTCACATACCTACATTTCTACTGCACACACTCCAACTACAAATTGCATACAGACACACATGGTGTCATCCATCTTTATTTACAGTATATGGTCTGACAACATTAATTTGGTACAATTTAAACTGTGACTAGGTATATGGTTTTATCTGTATTTCCCATGCGGTAATCCTTGTGTAGAAATGTTTCTGAATATTACACCTTTTTTCATCCCCATAGGTTTGGCATCAGTAGGTGGCTACTATTTATGGCACCGTTGACAGCTTTCTATTGTGTCTTTTGGCTTAGTTTTAGAGAGAAAAATGTTGTTTCTGTTGTGTTCAATATTTTGGCTGCCAGATCTGGGCAGATAACAAAAGAGTGCAAAACACTATGCAAAAAGGTCTCAGCACTGACTTGTCCTCTACTCAGCTCGTTCACCATGCCAGTAGGGCGGATGATAAGTAAATGTTGCCGCTAGCAGTATTTTGACTGCAGCTAGATTTATTTATTCACATAGAGTTTGGACACCATAAATGTTGATTCCGTGGCTGCACCCAGATCAAGGTCAGACTAAAGACTGTCCACATGGCAGATCATAACACCCTTCTGAAGGTGATGGCTCACATTAGAGAAGACTTAAAACCACAGCTTCAGGTTACTAATGCTAATGGATATACTGCTATTTTTTTCTAATAATCCTTCTGCTTGTTTAGTAATCTATTATACACCATAAAATATCATACAAAAATGTAAGTATAACATAATGGAATTCAACAGAACCCCATTTTTAAAAAAATAACACCTGATGCATGACAATGACAAATTGTCAAAATCAATACTTTGTAAATGTAGGATTTTTGTAGTGCTATTGCATTACATGCTATTTCAGGAGTACCTAATAATCTGGTAGCACAGTAAATATTGGTGCATATTAAATCCGCACTCCAAGCCATTAATAACTCATCTCACTTTCTTTTTCCTGCTTTGAGTTAGGAGCAACGCTATGCAAGCCGCACAGCTGTCTTTTGGGGTGGGCTGCACCAGGTGTTATGTAGTAGTTTAAAATCCATGCATCACACCCACACCTCTCTCCTGACGTGTGCCCACACTTACAAAAGCGAATGAAGATGACAATGCCATGAATGCTAAAATATAGTTTTTACTATCTAGTGATACGTTGAGCAGCGAGAGCTGCAAATAAAATAAAAAAAAAGAATCCTTTGCTCTTTGACAGCAGATTAGTCACAGCCTCAATACACACAGTTTCATTACAGCGTGACAGGTAAAGGCATGATTCAATGGAAGGGGTTACATTTATCAACCAAGCCTTGATTGAATTTTACCAAACATTTGTTTTCTTTTACGCTTTTAACAGTTTTGTTTGTATGCTTTTGTTAGGAACAAGACCATATTACCCTGTACAGTATACTGTACAGTGCTTTCAAATTTAAAAAGGTTGATCAAAATTAACTGCACGGGCAACCTTTTTTTCTGATAGTAAAACTTTGCAGTGAAGAAAATGTAAAAGCTGTTTTGGACATGCTCACATGGCCACACTGACCAGATGAGATTAGCAATAATCATAATGTAAAGCAAAAACATTTTGCTGCATTAAGAGAAAGGGGGTCACTAAATTCATACCCATATGCACCGTGAATATCCGAACGATAACTTTGACTCAGCTTTTGGATATTTGCACAGCACACAGAAGTGTCCTCTGTGTTATTTGAGCGATGAGGGAAGGTACATCCCAAACTCAGAACTCTCAAACTATTCATTAGTTTCTGTCCTTTCCAATAAGTCTCCTAAAGGAATGGAAACTGAGGTGTCTGCACATCTCTAATGGACTCTGTGATAACAACTACCTGCACAGTGACTGCACAGTGGTAGCTGATGGCTTTGTTTGGATCCCTGATAAAGACAGGCCAGAGACTGTTTTGTTGTGTATTTTGGCTGAGGTGATGGTGTGAGTATCAATGTACAGCAGTACAGCAACCCTAACACAGTATATTGAGCGATTTTTCAATTTCACATTCGAAAGCATACCGCATCTTTTTGTGTGCTTTTACACCAGAGTTGTAGTATTAAGACAAAATTGAAAAAAAAGGAAAGCTTAGTCAGACCTTTTGCTGTCGTTGGCAGTCAGGGGAGAAGGCGTAAAGGCTTATGTGCTGCTTCTATTATCATGTGTCATTCAGGTGAATTTTAATTGACAGTAATAGGGATACTGGTAATTGTTTGCTGTCCACTCTATATGCCTTTGACTTTCCAAAAATGAGAGAGTATGTAACTAATAACTGAGGGACAAAGGGAGCACAAATGACAGATGAGGGATATGTGAAGTATTTAGCCTCTGCAGCCTTCACTCTGCAGGCTACCTGAGACAGATAATCACTTGTCCTGTCAGGGAAACTCTCTTGGCTCAGGGTCCTGGCCATCAGCTAGACTGAAAGGCAATTTTGTGGTCAACTGAAACTAGGGGTTTCCAGGCTTTATTTAGATATCTTTGAAAGCTGGGGTGGGCAGTAATTTTTTGGGTTAATATGGCAAAAATTCCATAGTAACCTTTCAACATACTGAGAGGAAACTAGACTTCTGCACCTCCTCTAGGCCTTCAAATATCAAGCCTGCAATGGGAAACTTGGGCCAATTACAGATCTTTCCAGCTGTCTGTGCTGTAATTACGTATGCAAGTGCTTGTCTGGTGGGAGGGGCTTAAGACAGAATCTGACATTTTTTTCTGCCTTTTCCTGATTTCTCCTCATTGTACCTTTAATATAAAAACATTTTTAAATCTATAATTAGTCATCATAATGTGCTTACTTACTTAAATGCTGTTCCCCAGTCTTTCCTCACCAAAACTGCTGTCTTTGCATGCCTTAGTTATACATTCACAATGTTTTTTCCTTGACCTCAAAAAAACTCATCTTAGAATTATGCATAAAGGGAAGATAGATTATCATGCTGAATGGTTGCAGTTCGTGGTATAACGACTTGGAAGGTATAGGCATTTCTCCCACAGTTTGATGTGCTTTCACCTCCCACTAGAGCAACACTTTGGGGATTGGTGCTCCATTCGAGAGCAGCTTAAGGGAAATCTCAGAATCAGTAATTAGTGTTCAAATTAAGTTACAGCAGATGTTAAACCAAGACAGGCCACTTTCTGAAGACCATCCTCCTACAAAGCAAGGAGTGCCTTTGTAGCTTAGTGGTAGTGAGCTTTTAGCTTATTTTTCAGGTAAAACAGCTTTACATAAGGGCTGCACTGCTGGATGATTTTTATTTAATAATAATCAGTAGACAGATCACATTTGCCAGTGATTCAGTTGTCACTTTATCTCTGTCCTGCCTTGGCCTGGTCACCTGCATTATCAAAACACCAGGGTCTTTCCTCAGGTTGCTGCCTGTAGATATGGCCATTAGTTCTGCTCCTGTGCTTACGGGAGAGAAATCCCAGGTCAGCGGAAGACAGTGAGACAGAGGAGTGAATGACATCCTATCCAATTACTTGTCACCTCTACACAGGCAGGCGCTGGGACTTGAGGAGACCACATGAGACAAGCAATTACACGGAAAAAGATTCTGATCACCGCAGAGGTATAGCACACCTCTGTCTAACCCCACTGCCAGCCACATGTCTTAAAGTGATACGGACTAAAGTGCTATGGTGTTCATAAGTGTGAACACAACTGATACTCACAGAAGTCCTTGAGGCATTTTGAAGCTTAAAATCAAAGTCAAATCTATTTTTATAAACAGGATCTTAGAGGTAATACAATATCTGCTTTGTAGATGAACCAGCAGGTCTCATAAGGCTACTTAATGGAACGGCCTATCATTGATTCCAATAGAGGCAAAGATTTGACCATGAGTATAGTTTTAGTGAGACAGCCAAACATGCCAGGATCACTGTAATAAAAAGAAATGAATGGGATTTAGTGTCAAAGCTGAAAATATGAATGCCCTGCTGTGTGGTGTTGACATGCATTACGTATAATTGGATACCGTTTAGTTTACACTTTGCTTTGCACTTAGTGAAACTTAATATTTATCGATTCACAACAGAGCAATGGGAGCAATCAGACAGTATTTGAACAAGTTCCCAGTTGTGCTATTTTTTCCTAGTCACTTATCTATTGACTCAGTTGTAAAGCTGCATTTGGGATGTGAATACACATTCTCTCTCCCAACTTGTCACATACTGATTCTGGGCCAGGGTGTCAGTTTTTGTTGCACAGGGTGGCCTGAAAAACGTGGTTAGCTTCAGGCATAAAAACAACTTGTTTAGGGTTAGAGAAAAGGATCAGGGAAAGAGTGAAAATAAGAAAGACAAAGAGAGAAAACACAAACACTGCTGTTTTACCTTCTGTTGGACACGAACCTTGATCCTCTGTGTATAAGTCCACAAACTTTGGTGTTCGTTGTGTTGTCTCCAACCACCTCCCTCTAAGGTTTTTGCCTATTTAACAACATCACCTGGCCCATGTCGTCAGTTTCAGAAACATATACTATACTATACTATACTATACTATACTATACTATACTATACTATACTATACTATACTATACTATACTATACTATATATATATATGGCACTATACCTGGTGTACAATACAACATTAAAATGTGTGTATCAGCAAATATATTTTTAGGAAGTAACAAGAAAACAATACTTTTTATTAAAGTATAAACGGAAGCTAGCACATTTATTCACTTCTGTAATGACTTATAGCAAGATCTTCATCATGAAGGCATGGAGGCCAAGGAAAATTATGTGCATGTCAGCTGTTTTTAATTATTTATCCACCCACCTTTTCCGCTTTGTTTTCTTGACTTTACCTGTGCATTCATTTGAGTCTCTGACAGCAGACTGCTGTGGGCTGGTTAGGATATACAGAATAGTAACACAGACAAATGTGACTCAAGCAATGACCCTGAAAAAAGAATGACACAGAAGAAAATAGGAAATGGAGGCTGATCCAGACATTTGCTTATGTGCGCTACGTGTAAGCAAATATTTCTCCTTATTTGATGGTGGGTTTGCTATTGACAACAGTCAACACAACGCTATGGACTCAAATATGTATATGATAATGTTTATATTTCCCAGTTAGTTTGGGTATTTGCTTAATATGAAATAATGGATGTGGTGACATGTTGCAACATAAATGATGTAAACAGTCTTTGCTTAGGAGGCTGGGGTGGATATGGTGGAATAACAAACCTCTGGACTCAAACACCAGACCAGTGATCATTGTTAGTTTCAAACAATGTTTTTATATTTACCATAATGACAGTCATCATATAACATTCTTATTTTAGCCTTAACCACTACCACGACAAGACAAAGTTGTTTTTTTGCCTAAACTCTCTTTGTCACAGCCCAAATGCAGCAGAAAGCATTTGTGCATATGCAGTTTTGGGCAGTTTCTACTGCACCCCATAGAATAGACCAGGGTTGCATATAGTTCTATTTTGCTGATGAATGTTCCTAACTGTGAGAAATGCCCTGAAAGTTGTAAGGGTAAGGAGAGGAACTTCAATGCTTCCTTTAGTATCTCCTTTAGCCTAGGATACACTGGACCATCCTTTAATAAAGGAAAGGAAATAATTCCATCCCACAATTTATTGCAGTGACAAAAGTGGAAAACCCAACAATCAACATTTCAGACATATTTAACATATTTAACAGTTAACATATTTTACATCCTATGTCAAAATTTGCCGTAACTTCCTCACTTCCTGCTTGTATGTTTTGAACTTTCAACAATAGGTGAACTATGGACATGACTCCATTGTCGATGTTAAATGTGAAGTTAATGCTGCAAAATTACCTGTGCTTAGTTTGCATTACTTATTTCCTTGTTATTGAATTACAAGCTTAAGAATATCATCTATTCATTTTAGGCTATTCACTCACAGATGGCTTAATAAAACAAAACCATGAGCAGTGAACTGAAAACTGGATCTTCAACAGGAAGAGAAATGCAGCCAAATCAGTCTGAAGTAATTTAATTTAATTTGGAGTCTAAACTTAAAAAGGATTATATGTACATGCTGATTTTGCATAGATTTATGTTAACACTAATTGGGATTGATATTGACAAATATGAATGGACAGCAGAGTGAGCGTGAGTAGCCTGTATTCCATTTTTTAATTTCTATTCCACTCCAGTGGTCATTGACTATTTTGAAACTGCTGTGGTTCAGCCCCTGCTCAAGAAACCAAACTTTGACCAGTCAGACCCAAGCAATTATAGACCCATCTCTAAAAGTTATATAGCAACGCAGATTCTGGAGGAACAATAACATTTTTGAACAATTTCAGTCTGGTTTTTAAAATAAACATAGTATAGAAACTGCATCTGACAAAGTGTATCAAAGTGTCTGCATGATTCACTACAAATGAAATATTAGACACAGGGTTCTCTAGGAGCGAATCATCCTGGCATTGAGACTAATCATTTGTGACCCTTAAGTCACAAATGATATTTTAATGAACGAATATCCAGGGAGAATTTCTGCATTAATTCTTCTCGACTCAAGTGCTATGTCCAAGTGACCGGGTCATCCTGATCAATAGATTAAAACAGTGTGGGATCTCAGGAACTGCACTGGAATGGTTTACAGAAATGTTGCAGTTGCTCCTGGTAATGTGGTTTCCTCTTCCTCTGTACTTTCATGTGGGGTACCTCAGGGCTCAATTTTAGGTCCAATTTTATTTTTATTATATATGCTGCCTCTAAGTCATGTCATTTGGAAACATGACCTTAATTTCCACTGTTATGCTGATGATTTACAGCCGTACTTGCTGCCGGATCCTAACAATGTCTCAAACTGGTCAATCCTTCGATCCTGTATCAATGAGATTAGAAATTGGATGGCCTGTAACTTCGTCTAACTTAACACTGAAGTAATTAAAGTCGGAATTGTAGGCTCACAACGCAGTGCAGGCTTTGGGGTCTTTCGCAAATAAAATGAAACCCGTTTGTAGAATTGACTTCAGTATAACCTTTGAATATCATGTAAATAAACTAGTCTGGCTTCGTTCTAGATTAAAAACCAATAAAGCTTTCTCTGTGATGGCCCCTAGACTTTGGAACAGCTTTCCTCAAAATACTAGGTCAGCCGACTCAGGTTCTGTTTTTAAGTCTCGTTTAAAAAAACACACTTTTATCGCTCTGCCTTTGACCATGCACTTGTTTCTTAATATGTTTTTTATTATATTTTATTGGGTGCATGTATGTAACCTTTGTGCATGTTTGT
Source organism: Coranthus polyacanthus (assembly GCA_037367275.1). Lineage (NCBI taxonomy): Eukaryota > Metazoa > Chordata > Actinopteri > Kurtiformes > Apogonidae > Coranthus > Coranthus polyacanthus. The sequence goes on from JAPQRN010000015.1 coordinate 22,558,383, forward strand.
AAGCATATACTGTGTATATAACCTACATATACTCTATATCTTTAATTGTTTTAATATTTATACAGCAGTAGCATAATTCCTGTGGTTTGGAATGGCGTTGACGAAATGATGTTCAGCAATTTCATATGAGATGTTTAAATTGTCCTAAACTTTTTGATTGTAGAGAGTATGTGCAGTGAGCCTGTTTGATTTTCATGGGTCATGGGTAAACTTCCATAATCCTCCAGGGGCTACCAGGGATTATTCTGCCCTGTTGAGAGGATTCAAGAAATGCAGATGTTTATTTAATACTTAAGGACTCTGCGAAGTTCTTTTAAACTTGTTTTAGTTCATTTGTGACCAGTGTTCAGGACTCTCTCAGTTCCAAGTGGGAAATGCGGTGTCATGAGTCAAAGGAGTATCAGTGTAAATGAGTGTGTGAGGAATGTGTGAGGAGTGTATAAGCCGGTGCGCTCTGGTAGCTGGATGACATCCTTCAGCAACACATCAGAAATGACTACCTCAGATGAGAAAGAGCAGCCATGTTCTGAAAAATCCTGCTATCGACCCATAGCATCAGCTCTGCATCCACACTCACATTTTTGGTTGCACTCAATCAGCATGAATCCATTCAGCCTTTTGTTCCATGTTGCTTTTAGCTCTTGTGGTCACCTGTGCCTGATCCTTAGAGACAAAAATACTTTTCCACAGAACAAACAGCACAAAAAAATGTAACACACAGTCTAACCAAGGCCAAGGCTAAAAGATCCCTGCAAGTAAAATCATTAGAAATTAGATGTTAGATGAAGAATTACTTCAGCAATACATTTTCAATCAGGCTCCTCATGGAGACTCCTCCTGGAGTTCTGTTTGTTGTACCTTTAGATTATCTTTTAATTCACTAATTGTAATCCCTGAATGACCCCTAGCGCTTTCCTTAACTCCTGAGCGATTTAAGGGAGAAAGGTGTCTAATTATGTATATTTTATTTATGTTTGTTTCTCTTTCTACCATTGTTAATTTCAAAATGACACTTTCTTGTGTTTAATAGATCGAGTCATTAGAGTTGTCACTTTTGTGAACCAACCATTGGGTTGTTTTCTTTTTCCTTTGCCATGTGTGGAAGCCATGTGCACGTGGATCGACACATTTAGGAAAAACATGGGAATACGTTAATTGTAGAGTCAAAAACTCCTTTTGTCATGACTCCTGAGACTAATGTATTTATCAAAATGTTTTTCAAGGACAATAATGAAATGAAATACATGGATAAATCAACACTCAAGAGACAAATTGGGCCTGGGACGTGAATTCACAAACATTCATTACGAATGGCCATAATATAATAATATCCCAATTTTTACTGACTTACACCATCAAAACACTGCACACAACATCTGAGGTGAACAGACCAGTGATTCTATTTGAATTAGACCGAGGTGGAGGAAGTATTCATGTACTTAGCTTGGGTACAAATAGAAATACCACAGGGTAGAAATACAAGTTAAAAACAGACTTCCTGATTCTGTCACAGTGGTTATATTCTAAAAACACAAATAAACACACCCACATCTTCACAAAACTCTATGGGAATGTTCTAGAGGCAATATACTGTAAAGCTGAAACACAAGCTTCCTCATTTCTACTGTGTGTGTCACCAACAGGTCTGTTAGAGGTGATAGACTGAAAGGTCTGTGTGTAATTGTGTGTGCTTTGCCCAGAGTTTTGCCTCTCAGACATTACTGTGTGTTAAGTGAGAAGAGCAGAAAGAGGAGACCAGAGTCACTTTGTTTTTTTATTGTTCCACTCGCACACACTGTGTGATGTTGTTATTGGCTGGAGATACAAACTCACTGCCTGAAGGTCGACGCCCCTGTGGAGGTCCTGTACACAGAAAAACAAGAGGAAAATAGAAAATCCAGGCAGAGGGCAGCGTCTCTGCAGGTAAATACACCACCACACACTGACAGATGGTCAGAAGAAGTGATTGAGAAGGATCATTATGGTATGAGTATATATAGTGGTTTTAAGGAAAATGTTACATACTTTGCCTTTAAGTGAGTATTTCAACAAAATGTACTTTAAAATATCAAAAATAATAATAGGGCCTACTCAATAATAAGAAAACAAACCATATCTGATTCAAAAATAAAGATTCTAAATGTGTTTGGTTAGACTCACATTTGACATATTTAATACATAAACTGCAATCTAGACACTGTAGAGAAACAACTAAAACAGTGCAGTTGAATGAACAGAAAAGTTGTGGACATCCACTGGATCAGCACAGAAATGAACTGTATAATAACTATTAATAACTATTACCCAGTTAGTTTAATTGAATAGAATCAGTATACTCATCACCCACCATGCATCACTGGTCAGTTTATATCCATCCTTCCTAGACAGAACAATCACAATGAAGATGTATGTTTTAAAACAAATGAATATAGATCTAAAATGCATTCTTTGATAAGAAATGAAAGTAATATTCTCTCCCCTGAAGATTTATGAAAGTGAGAAAATCAGAAACTCTTTCCAAACATCAGCACCTGCTAAAATGCATTATGCATTATTAATGGTTCTGCCAATAAAAACAATAACAAAAACCTATTAGTAGAAGTAGTGTGGGTTATTGTTTTCACTACCGTTGCTGATGAAAATCTGACTTTCAGTTTTTTAAAACTTTACTCATGTTACATTTAGTCATGTATATCCACGTTATGTCATTATTCTTATGAAGTAAAAGTAAGGTTACATTTTAACTTTAGTAAAGGGGATATGACACCATTGAGTGGTGAAAGGGTTAGGGTTAGGGTTATGCCTGGTATTCCTGGACAAATTCGGACAAGACTGTTAGAGGATGTGTAGGTTAAACAAATACGAAACCAAAACATCAGTGTTGTTCCTAGATTCTAAAAACTTGTGATGCCACCAACAGTGGACTTGTGTTTATGCAACCAATAATTAAATAAGTGAAAATGAAAAATGCTGAGGACAATTAAAAAGATAATCTCCTGAACACAATGCAATTTGTTGATTGAACATAATTTCATTCAAAGTTGTCAAAACTATTTTTTTCTTGTTGAGTCTAAACACTTGGTTTTAGTGTACTTTGGGCTACTGATGGTAATAATTGATATTTAATTTGAGGCAACTCAGTATTTGTTAATGTGTCTATGATGACAGCAATTTTCCTACTTTCACATGCCACCCTCAATAACTGACCGTTTTCTAATGGGGAGGAAAAACCTACAATTCAGACTCAGACGCAGACTGTAGTTCATGTGAGACGAGGAGCTGAATCTTTGTCCCTTTTCTCAAAATTAACAGCCGCTCATAAACAGATATGAAAACAACCCCGTGGGGATGTTGGTGGCTCTGTCAGTTTCTTAACTTTAGGCCTGAGGTTTCATAATTAAGATACGGATGAAGCAACAAGTCTAAACAATGAAGAATTAAATTAGTGTTTCGCAAATGACCAACGTCGCTGAAGCTGTCCCGCCTTCCTGACTGCTTTTAACCTCGGTGAGTGTGAAAAGGATGGTTTAAAGAACGGCTTAAGAGAAAATATCTGTATGTATTTGTACAGTGTGGGAGTAAAATTTTACACAAAACATCCAGAATACACAACAACTAGTCATAGTTTTCACTGGCCATTTGCAGTAAACAAACAAACGCTAACTTTCAGTACCACAAGTCATGAATACACAACTAACTATACAACTAACTATAATCGGCTGGAAACACAAACACAGCAGAGATAGCACAGATCACAGATATTCCTTGCCAAAATGTCAAAGATTGTCTCATATCAGTCTAAATGTACTTTTTAGAAACACTGACAAAGCGGCTTCAAAATCAGTCAACATATAGGATCTCACACCTTTGACAACAAACAGGTGATGTTTTAAATTCGCAGTAGATTAAAGTACCTTATTTGAAGACTCTTCCATCAGCCCAGTCCGGATGAATTATCTTTATTATCTCCATTTTGGAATGTCTCATGTAGTGCATTCACAAGTATGGGAGGGTTTAGCACTGTGAGGCTTATTTTTTCTTGTCTTCTGTTCTGTTTTGTTGTTTTGTCAGCTTCACATGGAGAAGAGGAGAGAGTTTTACATTTATTATGGTTACTCTTAACATGTATTAACTTATCTGTATTTTGTACCACATGATATTAAAAATCCCAATTTGGATTTAGTGTCACAGCTTCAGTTGGTTTTATTTCTCATTTTAAAGAAGCTTAGAAATCCATTTCCAGTTGACCTAATTTTCCATATGAGGTATGAGAAACACAAAGGGATGGGACTAACCTGGTCAAATGACCCCTCTGTCTGTCCCTATACTTCTTTCTCTCAAATGAGGCTCTTGGATCCATTTAAACCATGTGTTGAATCACTGAATCCCTTCCTGAGGCTCCTTTACTTACAGATTAGTAGCGATGGATGACAAAATGAACACATGTTACAGGTATATATGCTGAAGCCCAGTCTCCCTGGTTCCTCATGAGGCATTCATTAAAGCAGCATTAATTTTCAAAGTATAACATCAACCAAGTTGTTTTAATGCCTAAATCTAACCAAGCTTTAACTATGGCATCGTCTAAGCTTTGGAAAAAGACGCTCTACGGGAGCCCTATGTGTTGAAATGTGACATCCTGACCAAACGTCAATGTGTGACAAGTCAGGAGTGAGAATGTGCAGGTGTGGTTTGAGTCTCTCAGTATCTCATATCTATGTCCTCATGAATTCTCCTTTGCAACCCAGCAAATCTGCAAGCAGTTATATTTGTCGTTTGGGGAATCACTGCCAGTGTTGTCTGTGCTTGAAGCGACAGTCTGTCTTTTTGTGTGTCTTTACTTGTGGCTCAACTAAAACAAACAGACCATGCATTTATATATTAGCAGTGTTTACCTTCATATATTTATTATACTGTGTTTTGTCATGTTGCCTTGGGTTTGTGGATGTGCTGCATTGCCCTGAGGTGTTGCTTTAATACCACACAGTGCTTAATTAATATCATGATGCTTGAATCAGAAAAAAACAATTCATGAAACTTGTTCCACGCAGCTGCTACGGGTTTAGCAGAACTTGTGTATCATGTGGCTACAGTGCGTTTGTGTGCGTGGTGACTGTTTATATGGCACAACGGTCTCCGGAAACAACGGAACAATACCAGCTTGTAGGTAGCACACCATACGCTGCTGAACTGCCACCTCCAATGAATTTAATAGCATATAAACATGGGATAAGTTATTTTTTATTATTCATTTTATTTTATTATTCATGAAGACTGATGCAGCACTGTGCTGTTTGTTTTGCTTTGGCTGAGGTAGGAAAAATCCCCTGAAAACAGTCATAGAATATATCAAAAAGGCCGTCATTTTGTTATGACCCAAATTTTTGCTTGCGAGTCCACATTACTGGGCAGAGCAAATTGAAATAATGTCCTTTCCTCAGTGTGATAACTCTTTGAGGTAATCATGCTAATAATGAGGTTACGGACTAAAGATGATTGATTATTCACTTAGAGGACTTCATGCAGGTATTAAAATGATTGTCTTCATGATTTACTGTAGTATCGATTGCAGATAAATCAGAGTGGAGGAGCTTGTTGGTCGGGCGTTATGCTTATACTGAGTGCGAGGCTGGCTCTTTCAACTATCTCACCTGGTGAAATCAGGTGTGTCATTGCTGTGCTGCATTTTCAAATCGTACTGTTTGGCTGAATTAGTGCGTTTGTGTTCATGTAGTTAGTCACTGAAATGCCCAAATTGAGACTACATCCCTGAGTGGGTGAACCATGTTTTATGGTTGTCCTCTTTTTTTTTTATTGCTGGTCATTAAGTTAGCGATTAGGCATTCAAATAGGTCGGAAACGGATGCTGAAGGGTGAATGCTAAATCATAACAGAACCTCATGGGGGCATGTGTGTAGCACTGCAGCCTCAAGGAGCGTAATTCATTAGTGTGGTATATTGAAGCTGCATTTGATGCTTTTGCCTTGGGACTGTGAAAGCTGCAATAAGTGCCTCATTGACTAGCCAAAAAACAAAGACTATACTTATTGAGCATTTATGGAAATACATGATTTATATTCAGACAGGAAGGTCAAACTTCTTACAGTAGTGACTCTTTCTTTTTATCATCAACAAATTTTGTTTTTAGCTGCAGGTGACGAGTGTTTTTTTTGTCACATAATTTGCTTCTGAATCATCCCCTGGTGATGATTCTTAATGTCTTTTGCTCACATTTCACAAGTTCCTTATATCCTTCTAAGTAAACACTTGGTTAAAATGAGCTGATTCAGGCCTTCTAGAGATGGATTGACTGCCTGATGATAATCTGATGAATTTCTGCATATATGAATGCTGTAATTGAGGATGCACCTCACTGCTCATAAATTACAACTGATGGAAGTGTGGCATGGGGGACGGCTCTGTGCATAATGAGGCTCAGTGGCATAGGTATCATTTAATTAAAAAGTGTTGTGACAAAGAGTGCGTGTATCTAAACAGTCAAACTTAACTCAGACGGAGGAGCTGAAGATGGATGGTGACTAAACTTAGCAGGTGCTTGTGAGGAAAAAGTACAAAATGCTGCAGCAACACTTTCTATGAAGCAGATGTCTATAATGCATTATAACACATCATGAAGCGACTTAAAATGTGTTATAATGCACCTATGATAAGCAATAATCATAATTATAGCAATAATCATAACACATTATTATGACAATGTCTATAATGAATTAGAAACATACTTGTAACAAACTTTTTGATGATAAACAAGACAATATAGCACATTATAAGTCAGTTTATCATCCATTATAGATGATTATTGTTATGAATCATTATGAATGATCATGAGTGATTATACAGCTCTATAGGCGCATTATTTCACATTATAAGTATGTTCATAAGGCAAAACTTATGTGCCGTCAGTTTTTTTTGCTCTTATTTTAAATGTGGTCGGTGACATGAACCTGTTTTCGGCAGCTGAACTTTACATAGATACAGATGTAATTAAAAGTGTAGTGCTGTTGAATTGAATATTGTTAATAGAGAGGTCTCTCTACTACTGAGGTAATCGATGTATTTCTAATGCAATTCGAGATAAATAAAGTGCTCAGGACAGGGCAGCAGTTTGAGACACCAATCAATATGATCAATAAATACTCAAAGGGGCTCTCAGTCTGTTCAGTACAGACACATAAAAGCAGGATTCAAGCCTTAAAATGTCACCCTGTCAAGTTTCTTCTGGTGTCTAAAGGAGTGTCTAGAAGGAAGGTAGTAATTAGTACCAGACAATATTTCAATGTGACATCACTTTTATACATTTACATTTGTTTGGATCCTTCCAAACACGTGGGTGGGTGTACAAAACACTTTGACTGGGGTTAGAGCAAGAGTGTGGTTATCATTTTTTACAGCCCTGTTATCCTTCTCTAAACAAGTGCTGCTATTGCCGAAACATAACTGTAAAAAGTTTAATATTGCTCACAACCAGCAGACTCTGTAGAACAAGATCGTGTTGACAGTTGGTGGAAAACAAACTGAACATGCTGTCTTTCTCTCAAACAATTTCAGTTAACAAGATTTACCTTTACAAAAATGAACGCAGCCAGCTTTACATCTCTAACAAAACATAATTGAGTTTCTTCTCACGGCACATTTGTTTTGTGTTGATATTGCGATGCTCCGCACCTTCTGGACAATATGATTTCCCTGTGAAGCTGTGTCTCCATTTGTTGATTTGTTGTTTTCAGGCTTCACTATGACTGGCACAGCTGTTCCAGAGCTGAGAGACCAGAGCTGTGACTTTGAGAGTACTTATTAATCACCACAACCTCTGATCTGATCTTTTACTCCACTCAGCACTTCTGCACTTTGCACTGCTGCACTCACACAGACCAAAATAGCGGGTGCACTCTAAGACGGCCACACAGTCTGTGCGAACAAGAGCTGCTACTTTTCACGTGTGGCACAATGAAAATTGGGAGGTTTCATTCATTTGACCTAATGCCTTCAATTTATTGATATGTTTGCAATACTGTTCAGTCCAACAAACAGCAAAAGAGATTGGGTTTAGCTGCTTAAAATTGCACCAATAAACTTTGCATGTCCCCAAAGTGGCCGTGTGAAATTCAGCACCACGAATTACAACCTGATTCAGTGATGCTTTTACCAAATGTAATTAAAGGGACCAGAGAGGCAAAAGATTTAACAGTGGTGAGTGTGGTTTTCTCTTGACAGAGCGATTCTTTCTGCTGTTTAGGAGACAGTTTACTGCTTTGCTGCTTGCTTCCTCTTTGTCTCTGTCTGTCTGGTTTCGGGGCATAGTGGAGATTGCTTTTGTTGTGTTACTTGTTATTGTCGTACAGCTTTGCTATCATTTGTCCAACTTAAGGGTTCAAGTGAACAGCGCTGAAAAGAAAATATGTGTTCAGTCACGCTACACCGGCTGAGTTTAATTTCTGTCTTTTCCAGTATCGTAGTGCAGTGCGCTCAGCCTCTTGCCAATTGTATTCTTTTCTTATACTAGGACCTAAATGGAATAGTAAATATAGCAGTATCCCCCAGGGATACCGGAGCCCCCTGGAGGTGTAAGCAAGGCGACTGAGTGCGACACGAATGAAGGAGCTGTGGGCGACTGGTTCCTCCTGAGGGGCTGACAGATGCTGATGCTGACAGATCGAGAGAGTGATTATTCAGAGCTTAGGAGATGAACTAGTGCTTGTGTTAGCGGGCTCCCCTGGCAGTGGAATCACTCCCAATCACACCTCCATAAATCACGCACACATATCCTGGCGTAGTTTGGAAACAGCACCGTTGAGCAGAGGTGGTCATGCTGATGAAAGAGTGTTTATCATGAAAGAGTGCCTTTAGTGACCACAAGAGCCATACACTCTGCTGAGAGAACAGAACAGATGTGCTGATTTGACACTCAAGGTCTTCATACTCTGAGTTGCTGCTCTTCTCCTGTTATTGGCTTTTCATGTGTTTCTAGTCCGTTACTCTTAGAGATTAATATATTTGGGTTATAGGTTTTTCGGTCTTTTTGGCTCCACCGAGAAAATCTCTTTTGTCATGTATCTCAAGGTAAGCTGTTATAAGTACAGTATAACCATGCTTTCGAAAGAAAATTTTACAATTTGACAGATATTCTGTGTTAGCCTTGTTTGGTATAGCCTACAGGTTTTCAGTTTAGTGATGTGAGTAATCTTTCATAGCCGCCTCTTCTGACAGAAACAACATGTCTTTACTGTTCAAAGCACTTCAAGTGTCTCTGAGGATGTAAACAAATAGGCTGACAGTTCACATCATCTTTAGTCAGAGCTCAAAATAAACTATCAATTTAAATTTAAGTAAAATAATACTATACTACAATGTTACTACTCACGACGATATGCATTCATAAAATATGAAATAATTCAAATATGTTGGATTTTTTATAGACAAGAATCAGAAGATGGTACTGGTTTTATTTGTGAAATCCACTTCTTCCACTATCATTGATGTTAGCTTAGTTTAATTTACTGTACTTCGCTCATTGACAGCAGAGGAGTCAAGTAGATTCAGAAAACGGCACCTTGACTTGTCATCAGTCACCATGTATAGAACATTTAATTGCTGTAGTGGGTGAAACCAAATAGACAAGACAGGTGGACAACAGACAGAATAGCAAACATCTCCACTTCAATACAGAACTAAAGAAATTTAACAAGTTTAGTGGAAAAATGATGAATGGTTTTCTAGTTCTGCCCCAGAAACAAAAATGATGACAGACAGACAGACCACTATATCCTATACAGTATGCTGGGAGGATAATAAAGAACATACTAACATGCACATATAATTAGCTATGCTTATTGACACACACATCATTGGGTACATTTCCATAAAAGTATTTTTTTTTAAGTTTTGCATTCGAAAATGTTTATGGAAACAGCAAAATTCAAATGAACTTCTTCAACGCTCACTGGAGGTGATTTTTTTTCCCCTTTTTTGAAAAAGTGTTATTGCACATAATGAGATATGAAACACTTTTTCGAATAAGCTCTGAACAGACAGACAGATATTCCAATAAAGTGCTAAAACACGGCTGGTAGTAACGACAGGTAGTGTGGACCGATAAGGAGACCAAATTATTCCTCAGCCTCATCATTTAAAAAAACCATCACAGCCATTTTAGAAGTAGAGCAACAGAATTCTTCTACTCTGTTTATTAGAGCCATGTGTAACGTAGCGCATACTGCTGCCTTTGACGACATTATGCAGCTTAGTTTATTCGCTCCAAATCAGTTTGTGGAAATGCACATAATTACATTTTTTTCAAAAGTTTGCCTCAAATTCACTTGACATTTTGTGGAAACACAGCTATTGTTAAAAGTCCACTTTTGGCAATGCATTAAAATGGAGAAAAGTTAGCTGTACCGTGCCAATGAAAATGTTCCATCATCATCATCATAGACAAGGTGTTCCATTTTCTTATTTACAGCTATTTTTCTCTGATCTCATGTTTTATGCAGCTTATTCTTTAAGTGGCCTTATTAGAACAGCCAGTTCTCATATTTGGTACCAAATATGTTTTTACCGTAAGTATTATTCCTAATACAGCCGCATCATCTTAATAGGTTTGTTATTTGTCATAGAAAGTACTGTCCAGAGCAGTGACAGTACACTATGAAGCTTTCCAAAATAATCCTGACCAACCCCTGAGTCTTTGCAGTGTCTGTCATTTGCATAGTTAGTGGAGAACGTCTGTCAAAGCTTACATTCGTTTCAACAGTCGAAATCTATGAAGGAAATGTTTCAGTATAAGAAACAAGTAGAAAATCGTCAATCGTCATTTGTATTCTCAAAAGACAAAGGACCTCAATTTGCCTGTAGTGACATTTATAAATTGGAGCTCAGAAATCACCGTACCTGCTGTATCTGAATAACCATGTGTGTTTGCCGTATTGTGCCTTCAAGTCAGTGAGAGCATATGACACCCAGATCATGTGAACGTAAGGATGTTAGTTACACTGGAAGTCCCAATTAACATCGCAAAGCCAAGATAAATAAACTCAATGATGTGCTCCGATGAACTATGAAACAATTCAGCAGTTTAAAATATTGCTCCCTTAAGCACAGAGCAACAGCTTCAAAGCAGTATTGTCATGCCAGTGATTGGCTGGGGAACAAAGTGTTAACAACAGATTTCTTCCAGAAAAGAAAAAAGAAAAACAAAAAAAAAAGGAAAACACAAATTCATCATTCATTCATCATTGTCATTCGAAAGCAATTTAGGAAGCAGTAGGATCTCATTATTACATCAATTTAATTCCAATTAGAAGAAATGAATCAAATTATCCTTTTCATAGCATGTGGCAAAATAACTGGATGAGAAGTGAACGTGATCAAGGTAGATAATCACTTCATACAAGCAAATTGATTTCATTTTTTTCCTTATTCTGATTATTCAGATTTTCTTATCCTGATTTATGTCTAGGTCAAAAACTAAATTAATCACGCTCCTATCAGTTTATAGATGGGCTTAAATATATCGCAAATTGATTTTGCCTTTTTATAAAATTCAATTTCATTACTCCTGTTTAATAACATTTTAATTCTACACATTATGCCGATAGTAACACAGTGTCAGCCCCTTTTTTAATGGTATATTTATGTGTAGACTTTTTTTTATGGATCTCTAGGGTCCAATATCTTGAACAATAAGAGCATTAATATTCAATTCATTTCATTCTATTTGTGAATGCATCCACCTCTGAAAAAAAAAGTACAGCAAACAATGAAGAGCATTGTGGGTCGTGGGCTAAGCCAACGTATGACCATCAGCATTCTGCGTGTTCAAATTTTCCATGTCTATGTTTATTCTTGTTCCAAAGAACAACCTGCATCAATGAGTCTAAAGATCAATTTCTGTTACATATGTATTTTAGAAAAGCAGGTGGTGAAGAGAACATTGTGTGCAGGTCTGAGAGCCCACACGGCAGCCTTCGTATTCTCTGTTTATCTATGCATCCTGTCCATGATCTGCACACGTGGAAGCTCCAAACAGCTGTCCCATGAAATAAAACCCAGGACCCGTGAAAGACACTGATAACTACTGTACACTGGTGTGGCTGTTTATGTCAGTCTCTCTACTTTCCCCATATGGTCAGATTTCTTTCCCTTCAGAGTGATTACGTATTTCAACTGGAATACAAAAAAAAAAAATGCACTCAAAATCTAGCTTTTTTATATTATATTAGAAGTTCCCCTCTTCACAGAACTAGAGGCTAGAGGTCAGCTCAGATTCTTGTAAGTAGTACACTTTTATGATCAAATTTGAAGCTAATGCATGCATTTATAACATGAAACAGTATCATCAATTTTGTTCCCTCTCTGACCCCACAGTACATGCACTCTTCCTCAGAAGTGTAAAATTAACGACGGCGGCAGTGCTCTTGTCGTACATGCTTTGATGTTGTTAAGTGGTGACTGAGTAGCGTGAGTCTGTTTCATGCCACAGAAATGAACCACAAAGTCACTCAGATGTAACAGTGACAGGTAAAGATGCAACTGCCTTTTGTGTGGTTCTTTTGGACTGAGTTTTGTCGGGAGCAATATAAACACAGTTTGAAATGTAGCCTAATTTAACTGCATAGTCAGCTGTAGTTGCCTAATGCAAGTGTGACTAAACATAATGTTCATATACTGTCATTTGTGTCCATAATGTCTGTGTTTCAGAGGTTTATTACATAACTTTCAACTGGAGCAAGGGTTACATTTACTTTAATGCATTTTTTGTGAGACAATGTATTTTGCTGAAGTATCAAAGAGAGTAATTTGGCACTAACTAATCTACAATCTGAATCCAATTGACCAATGTTTCTCAATCTCCTCTCTTTGCAAAGAGGCCTATCTGGCATTAACCACTAGAACTTTTGAGATATTAAATTTAATCAAGCAAATGTTTGCCAGCTAACTCTTTTATCGTTGAGGTCCTTAGCAGTTCCTGAGACAATTATCATGCAAAAAGAATTCGTTGGATTTTTGCTCCATACACTGACAGTATTGTAATTCCCTTACTGCTGAAATTTCTTTGGAGACAAGTCCTGATTGTCCTCGTAAGTCATTTCAGCTAGCAAAGATAATTGCACATTAATAAAACTCAAATCCACAGTGTGCTGTGAGCAAAGAGTCATACTATGGTGCACTGTCATACATATTGTTTCTTTGGCAGGTTAGGTTATAATTAATGGGGGAAAAAAAGTCTATGTTCAAAAGAGCTTAAAAACCTTTCTTGCACTATATCTCATCTTTAGAGACAATTTTCACCATTAAGGAGGTAGCTATTCAAATGAAATTAATAATGATTGGTGTAATTAAAACAAATTTTTTCTCTGAATTCAGATTTTACAGTGATTATTCAATTTTGCAGCTAAAATCACATCTTTATACCTGACCAAAAAGCAACTACAGTTGCACTGCTTACCTAATCTTACATTGGCTAAGATATTCATAAGTTTGAAATCAAGAATCCAAGTGAATCTAGTCTTCTGTGACTGAGAAACTAACCCAGCATTTTTTTTAAATTGATGTCTGCCAGGGGTTTGATTACTTTGTGTTCCTTTGTTCCTTTCTTCCTCAGTTCATGAATAAAGTAATCATGGGGGTTAAATGAATGGCCTTAAATGTGCTTGATTGCAAGCTGCTAGATAGCAGCAATTCAAATCATCATTTTTCACGAAAGCTCCAATTTTTAATGAAAATGCACTTTCCATTTGTCCTTTGTTTGTTGCAGGTCAGTGGGGTCAGTGTATCGGGGAAGAGTGTGGGTCTGGCGGGTTTCAGACAAGGACAATATGGTGTGTCCACACAGAGGGCTGGACGACCCACCATTCGCACTGCCAGCACATGCAAAAACCTGAGAGCCAGCGGCACTGCTTTAAGGTCTGCGAATGGCACCAGGATCTCTTTGAATGGGAGGTGTCTGACTGGGGGGCCTGTGTTCTCGTCCCTTTCTTTTCCAATGAGCTCAAGCTGAGGACAGTTGAGTGCATTACAGCACAGCATGGCATCCAGAGGCGCAAAGTTCACTGCGTACGCACTTCAAACCGTACAACAGTCACCTTGAGGATATGCGAGTTCTTTTCTCAAAAACCACCTGTGGAGCAGGCTTGCTTAATTCCGTGTCCACAGGACTGTATCGTCTCAGATTTTACGTCTTGGTCAAGTTGCAGCAAAACCTGTGGCGCTGGCATGCAGCATCGGACTCGACATGTCTTAGCGACACCTATGTATGGAGGAGCAAACTGCCCCAACCTTACAGAAACCAGGACATGTACTCACCCTGTTGACTGCCCCATGGGGGAGGGTGAGTACCAGTACAGCCTTAAAGTAGGGGCCTGGAGCGAGTGCAGACTACCACATCACAAGGATTCCCTGTTAAGTGGTAGGACCACAGTGGACTTCAGTACCAGCTCCCTGGAGAACAACACTGTGTTGTTACATGCACAGGCCTCTCACCACCACTCCCATCATCGCCATCATCATCACCATCATCCTCTAGGCCATTACAAGTACCCCATGTCATGGGAACTGGAGGTGGGATACCAGACACGACAAGTCCGCTGCACACGGAGTGACGGCAAGAACGCAATGCTGAGGTAGGCTAATCACAAGTACTGAAAGATTCTGCAACTTTCATTCAGTAGAAATGAAAATCCAACAAACACACCGTGAAAAATGGGGCATTTCTTAAGGTCTAGTGTGAGTCCGAGACTATTATGACAGCAATATATCTGTGTGAGAAGGAGTGATTTGTAGTATAGAGAACTGAGTTCATCTTAATCTCTTTTTCCGCTGATGAAGCATATGAGTTGAGCTGTAAAAACTGCTCGGTCGATGACTGTGGGTGTCGGAATTAGACCTAAAATAGCTTATTGTTTTTATAGTTCCTCCACACTTGTATTGTTTGATAACATGAGAGAGACATGACCCCCTCTTATGATCCCTGTAGATTGTTTTGATAATTCGTAGGAGTGCTCAGTGAAATAGAATGGGCTTTACTGGTGGTGGTTATTTATTCAATTATTTTCAGATTATGTGAGAGCCTGTGTTATACCACTATATTAGCATGGCAGTGAGGCACTATTGTGGTAAATGTCAAGTGCTGCTCCCTTTCTTTCTCTGCTGTTTGAGCTCACCTTGGTATTTGGATTTCATTAGAATGGATTTTTTTTTTTTTTGCTCATACTCAGCCACGAACCAAATCCACATGCATATACATAAACAAACATAAATATTTTTTGCTTTCTCTTCAAAGAGAAAGAAAATCATTGCATGTACTGCATAATATATCAACTCAGTTCTACAATGTCATCCACTTGGTGAAAAGTGACACTAATAGTGAGTGAGAGCAAGCCACTTATCAGCATTCTCCCATTGGACTGAAGCGTGTTTATGGCTTGATGTTGTTTTTATAGTTTTACAGTTGTCATGAGCGTTGCATTTCCGTTGTACTCAACTAAATTAAAGCTCCGCAGTGAAAGACTTAGGGATTCTAAATCTTGTTTACAGTACAGAATAAATATAATGATGCGTCTGATCTGATGAGTTTTGTTCATCCCATACTGTAGAGGCTTAAAACTGATTATCTTGTTCTGTGTTTGATATTGGCAGGTTATTCTTCACTGGCTGTAGGGCATGCAAGTGTGTGGAGGGAACATTTACTCTACAGTATGTTATTACTGTGGCAGCTATTTACCAAGAAGTGGAACTGGAGCTTTTGAATATGGTTTTCCCACCTGAGTTTTGCACAGTCGAATTGCAATGTAAAATGACAAAATAAGTATTGTAGTCTTAATAATCAATTGCCCACATGGTAAAAATGGTAATTACATGACTCATGTGCTTTTATATTATATTTAATTAGTATATTTAAGTGAGCATGCAGTTTTTTCTGCGAAGGGCTGACTTTAAGACCTGAGATTTGTGTTTATTCTTGTACATGTCACGTAGGAGGGGAAGCTGCTGAGGTCACTTGTTCATGAGAAAATGATGTTATGCAGCAGCAGGTTCTCTAAGTAGATGCTATTTCTTGCTGCAGATGTCAGTCATTTAAGTCTGTCATTTGTCATACTTCTGCTTCTTTTCTCTCCAGTTTTCTGAAAGAGGCATTAAACTGTAAAAAGTTATGTTGCAACTTATTATTTTAGATGTATCTTGTATCCTATTTTACCATCGTTTTGAATGTTTCGAATGTGTATTTATTTTTTCTGTGGTCACCTAGCCTTTCTTTGTCCTCTCAACCTGCAGTCTCTGTACCAAGGACAACTCCCCCCTGACCTTCCAGGCATGTGTGATGCCCAAAGACTGTCAGACATCTGATTGGTCAACGTGGAGTCCCTGCTCTAAAACCTGCCGGTCCACCGACCTGTCTCCGGGTTACCGCATCCGGTCACGGATCATGACACAGATCCCCGTTGCTGGAGGAAAACAGTGTCCTCCCCGTGAGGAAAAAGAAGCTTGTAACATTTTAGGAGATTTACTTCCAAACTGCCCCAGGTAGTTCCCTCATAGTGATAGTCTCATCTCAACTCAGTTTGCAGTCTTTAGAAACAGCAGCTCTGTTCCTGTGAAATCTCCTGGTGCACATGTTTATGCATATTATGTCAAGCTCTGAGACCAAATAGTGATTTTTAATTTTGTTTTTCTGCGCTTTCTCACCTGAATAATTATGAGAGAAGGCTTGCGGCTGCAAATATTCATGACTTCACCACTAAATGACTTCAATGAAATTACCTCAATTATTTTGTGACACCTAATATAACCTCATGTACCAGTGGGGTTTCCTGGCCCAATCAACATGACATGGATAACAGCATATGACAGACTGTCATTGTTCTAGAAGTGTTTGAGTTAAAACAGTCTTTGGCTAGTATTACATGCAGTAAACAAAGTAGTCGATTGAGAATTATTTTCCCTGCTGGTAGATTTTGTTTTATTTGCTAAATCTACATGGAGTGCCTCAGAGCAGGGGATTTACATGATTAGGGAAAACTCATTACTGAAATTAAGCTTTTGATAGATTACTACAGGCTGTTGTTCTGGTAAACTCCTCAAATATTATTACTTTCTGCACCACTGCATTTCTCATATCTGAAACCAAACATTTGTTTAGAAGTTTTGAAATCAAAGTAATCATGCCTTCCTCCTCCCAACACTCAGTAAAAATGCCTCTTTCCTTCCACTACTCTTGTTAATTTGGCACCACTTTGTGTACACTGATACTTTATCCCTTTTTAAATACATTAATTTATCGTTTTCTTTGTGAACAGCTTGCAATTTTATCATGAAATTACACAAATGGGATTACCTTGTACACTCCCTCAAACATATCAGTGACTTATTTTAACTGCTGTAATCAGTCCTACGCGCTGTGTTTGCCTGTTCACAGTGTAAGTGTGTGTACATGAGTGTTTGTGTGTGCGTTCTCTGTCAGGTACGTGTGGAGGACCACTGACTGGGGCGAATGTCGCATCACCCCCTTACTGAGCCAGCAGGACCGGCGGCTGGCTAACATCAGTATTTTGTGTGGAGGGGGGATCCAGACTAGGAAGACCTACTGTGTTCAAATCCCTGATGACTCAGCACCACATCACAGGAAGGAGGGTAAGAAAAACTGCCTTCATTACAGCTGACCTAAGGCTTGCTGGAAGCACATGGTGACTAAAGACATACACCATAAAAAAATATTCCAACCATTGTGAAGTGTAGAAATAAACTCTGAGCATAAATTATTAAGGTGACAGCTGTAGCATATTCAAACTGCAAGTCAATGAGGTTCATCATCTTTGATGACTGTGTATAGACTTTGATAAACAGAAATTAATACTCAGCTTTGTAAGTACCTATCAGAGTGTTCATACCGCATTTTTTTATAAAATGTTCCCATTTATGAACATGTGATGTTGACATAACAGTTCCAGACAGACACTGCTGTTTTAAAACACACCTCTTCATCGAGCACACTGTGTCTTCAGAGTTGTCCTGGAGTGGTGTGAAAATGAACAGGACCAAAAATCTATAGCCATGCTAGCGGTGCGTGAGCCAGTAATGCTCACACTAGAAAATAATTGAGAAAGACATTATACCCAAATTACATCCAATAAGCATGTCTGCACAGCCACCATCAATGTGTGTGCACATGTGTGTGTATGTGCACAAAAGGGTGAACAAGAGGCATTTTAAATTGCTTTTTCTTTGTATAAAGAGAA
This sequence comes from Coranthus polyacanthus, assembly GCA_037367275.1. Lineage (NCBI taxonomy): Eukaryota > Metazoa > Chordata > Actinopteri > Kurtiformes > Apogonidae > Coranthus > Coranthus polyacanthus. The sequence goes on from JAPQRN010000015.1 coordinate 22,576,634, forward strand.
AAGGTCACATGATTAAAGGATTTATCCACTGGCGAGCATAAATGTTTTTGTAGACCTGCAGTGCAGTTCTTCTGGTTCTTTATGTTAGGGTGATGCCTCAGGCTATGAGATTTTGTAAAATAGGGGTATTAATCAAAGGTTAAGTGCTCAGCACAAATCATATTGCTTGAGGAAGGTCAAGCATAATCATTATGATTCATCATCTGTGCTGTATATATTCCCAGCACATTTCAGTCAGTGTGGGACATATTTTTACTTTAACTAAAAGGGAACCGGTACAAATCTTAACTTACTATTGAGAAAGAAAATCTTTTCCACAACTGAAAAAATGTAGCAAAACTGTTCAATTCAGTTCATTTTAATTCAACTCAATTTTGTTTATATAACGCCAAAACACAACAAAAATCATCTCAGAGCACTTAACATATTAAGGTCAAGACCTTACAAAGTAAAACCACAACAAATGCCCCATGAGCAAGAATTTGGCGATAGTGGGAAGGAAAAACCCTTTAATGCAAGAAAAAAACCTTAGATAGAACCAGGCTCAGGGTGGGTGGCCATCTGCCTCAACTGGATGGGAAAACATAAACACAAAAATAACATGCCTAGTGTCTCTAAATTGTCCTTATTCAGTTTTATACACACACGCACACATACTGGTCTTATCCCAATCTCCACCATTAGGCCTATACTAAACATTAATGGATTTAATTGATGTTATCTGTGTGTGCAGATGTTGTGCTTGTATGTGAGTTCATAAGGGTTTGGAATGGGACACATTGTTATTAGAAAAAAAATAAAAGAAACAAAGAAGCCACAAGCCAGTTTCCATTGCCAAACTCTGGGATGCCCACAGCATCCCATATTTCGCCTGCCAGACATCGCACCGCACCCCTACTCTGCACCTTGTGTGTGGTGGATACACATGGCCTCTTCACATCACTGTACCAGACTTAGCCTGACCAAGATTTGTGGGCAACCTGTCCACCAGGTGCTTGCTGGAGAACTCTATTCCATGGTCTGGCTCCAGTGGTGGCTCCTAGTCTCCCTGTTCCAGGCAGCGTAATGTTTTTCTTCATCCTTTATCACACCTGTTCAGTGTGGGCTTTGGACTTGGCCAAGGCGGCACGGTGAAGAAGACATCTGGAATATATCAAGAGGTAACATATCTGCTCTTTGAGGGTGATTTTGT
>JAPQRN010000015.1:22577925-22610879 GCA_037367275.1 Coranthus polyacanthus
GGGCCTCCAGCACTCACTGGAAAACTTTGTGGATGAATGTGATGGGGCTGGATTGTGGATCAGCATATCCAAATCTGAGACAATAGTTCTGTCCATACTTAAGTGAAGAAGAGAGAGCTGAGCCATGAGGCAAAGCTCTCGAGTTACCACTTGGGGTACATCCCCACCCTTCACCTATGGTCATGTACTTTGGGTAATGACAAAAATAACAAGGTCGCAAATACAAGCACCTGAAATTTTCAGGTGAGAAGTTTGGAAGTTCTAGGAGGAGCTCAGCTTAGACCTGCTGCTATTGAGAGGAGTCAGTTGAGGTGGTAATGGAGTAGGGATACCCTCTGGCGCCTCCCTTTGGAGGTCTGCCAGACCAGCTGAGTGGAGGCTCCAGGCTGACCCAGGGTTCCCTGGAGGGATTATATCTCCCAGCTGGGCTGGGAGTGGCTGGGATCCCCCAGGAGGAACTGGAGGAGGTTATTGGAGACAGGGAGGTCTGGGTGTCTCTCTCTCCCTCTGTTGCTACCATAACCCCGAAATGGATTAAGTGATTTGGAGAATGGAACGATGACTGGAAGAAAGCCATACCTCCTGTTTGTATTTGAGAATCTCTGCAGTAGGACTTTTTATAGTGTGTCTATTAATTTCAAGATGACTAAGATGTTTATGAGACCAAATCTCAGATCGTATCATCCACAAGCACTCATCTACAAACATTTAACAGTGAGTAGCCAGATGATATCACTAAAAGATATACTTCCTTGTGGACAAACATGTTTATACACCACTAATTTTGCTATGAACTGTGGGAAAGTCCCTCTGCAGTCTGCAGATGCACAGACTCACAAAAGGGGTGCTCCAAACATCCACATCAGAGCTCTTTGATAATGGTCCTTACTTACGTCCCGTACTTAGCAGGAATACACCTCAAAGTCTGTGAGACTGTAGGTGTAAAGATTGGGATTAGGTCACTGACTTCTTCTTCACAAATGTTTCATTGTTGTCTACTTCTGCATCCCACTCCCTAAGAACATTATGCTGTGGTTAGATTTATAACCAAAGCAAAATGCATGCATTAGACTTCATTTGAAAGAAAACATTTACTAGTCTCTGTGTTTAACATGTGGCTGAAACAACCCAAACTACATTAGTTAAAACATGGCTCAAATGTAACCCTAACCCTAAAATGGGTCGCCGGTGACCTGGTGGATGTCAAGAGGTTACAATCTACAATCTTGGTCTAAGATAAGTCACAACTACATCAATTACATCTAACCCTAAAACCAATGATATTGATTAATTTGAAAATTCTAAAACTTTCCATTGTCTGCTGTTTATAACCCACGATCACCTCATGTGCATTTTTGTTAAATGGCTTCAGGTAAAAACATAATTAATTTGAGTTAAAAACAGTCACAATCAGCCCAATATCAGTGTCACAAAGGCAGCTGTTTAGTCTTCATGAACTCAAAATGACTGTACTAAAAAGTACCATCCTACTCTGAAATTCAAGGTTTATTCCTATAAAATAAATCACTGTAAGAAAAACACCCCAAAACTATTAGCATACCCACGACAAGCATTTCATTTATCATTTTAATTAAGTACTGTGAGTAATTTTTATTAGATCAACTATAATTTCTCCCTTGTAAATCATATTCTTCCTGGCTAACATAACCATTTACAAACTAATAAGATATTAATTTGGTGCCCACTCCCCTGATTTAAAAAAAAAACATAAACGAGGAGTGTGGATTTTAAGAAGTTTATTTAGATAGTGAATATGTAAGTGTAGAATGTCATTGAAGGCAGCTCTTTGAACCAATTAATGTGTGGCACGAAGATCAATACGTCAAGCGTAATGTTTATCTTGACATTACCCGCACAGCTTTAGCTAATGTAAACAGATATCGATGCATCCCTGCAATATAGACCACTCCTTGGTCTGGTAATGTGGAAAACAGTTTATCAAACACTGGGAATCCCTTTTTTAAGGAACAAAGCAGAATGATGTAGTGTGCACTTTATCAATGTGTTTAAGCAAGCATCTGATTTTTACAAAGGAGATCAAACACCATGTAAATTGCTCTTGGTAGGAAGATGAAATGCACAATGGACATTTAGTGAATTTCTTTTTGGGCTCTCATTTAAATGGAAATTTGCGGCTCGATGATGTGCAGAGGTGCATCAAAATGGAATATTAGATTGAATAAATCCCTATGTTGTGGGCAGCAAAAAGGGCCCTCTCATTCTGTCTGAGAGACTAATGTCAGAGTCTATTACAGGTGGCTGAGCAGTCTGTGACCTACAAATGATGCCAGCAATGCTTAGCAGTGAATTGGTTATTCTGCATCTTGCCTTAATATCTCCTTATTCAGTACCTTGTTTGCTCCCTTTACTTTCCACTACCCCCTGTTTAATATTCTCTCGTGCCTGACATCTGCCAAGAAGAGGTATTTTTCTCCTGTTTATATCTAGTTCCCCCTTTATTGTTTTCACTCTAAGCTTTGTTACATACACCGTGCTGCTTCATACAATGAGCAAAATCTGTGTCTATAAATGCACTACTGTCTTTCTGTCTCGATCATAACTAAATTACATCCATATTTTCTGAATCCGTGGCTCTGTGATCTTATTACTCACGTGACAATATCTAACAGATATTTCCAAGCACATGTTACTTGACTACAAGAAATACACATCCATCATACACACATCGCCTCATTTCCTGTGTGCAGTTAAGCTTGACTTAAGCCGGGTTTATCCTTGCCTGTGTTCCTTTTGTTTGTTCAGTTTCCAGACCTGTGAATGCCAGGCTGTGCGCCGGTGAAGAGCCTCCTTCAGCTGTCCAGGGCTGCTCCATCCCTTGTCAGCATCACTGTCTACTCTCTCAGTGGTCACACTGGGGGCCATGTCTGCACGAAAACTGCAAAGAACCACAGGGGAAGAAAGGTATGATGGCTGAAACTGGAGAACTGTTTTTTTGGAATGATTTTGAAGTACAAGAGGTTAAAACACAGTGGTCCTATGAAAATGAATAGCTTGAAAAAATGTCTGCATCATGTTGGAAAATGTCACCAAAAGAGCAAAACAAAAAAGTATCCTAATGTAACATGCTCTATGGGAAGTAAAAGCACAAAACCACTGCTAGTGACTTGTTCAAGTAATGAATGGAAAAGGACAGTTGCTTTTTGAAATGGCTTTTTCATTTCTATAAATTTCTTTTAACCCCAAACATGGTAAAGCATCTTCTTCTTTTTAAACCATACTGTAGTCTTCAACATTGACCATCCAAAACATACAAAACCTTTTACCAACCATGTAATATAGTTCCAAGATACACCGTCCTTTTATAACAGATGGATGTAAAGAAGGAAGGACACCTAACCATATGAAAAAAAAACAAATACTACAGATACCTAACAAATAGATAAATAATTATTCTATAACGCCATATGTACAGATAGGTGTTTACAGCTACTGTTGAGGTGGTTCACTTTCAGCTACACTAACCTGAAAGCTATTACATGTGTACATGTTTTCAATTTAGCTTTTTGTAGTGCTTTGACAAGGCTGAAACTGAAAGAGAGAGAGAGGCTAGAGGGAGAATGACAAAGCAAGACAGCAAAGTTGTCAGAGCAGAAGAGAGAGGCAATGTACGTTTCAATGGTAGTAATTGTTTGTTGAAGTGGCTGACTTGGAGGAAGTATACTCTGAAGAAGACAGGAAATGTATAAACTGCAGCTGATGAAATACAGAGACAGAGAGAGAGAGAGAGCACACCTGTGGAGACATGAGTATCAGCAGATAAAATGCTTCCCGTCTGTGTGTGCATGTGTGCTTGTTTTGAGTGTTTGAGTGTGTCTAAGTGTGCTCAAGTATTCGACGTGCCCATGCTGTCTGAATGTTCTGGTCTTTCTGCACAGGTGAATGCGTGTCATATCTGACTGCTTTAGAGAGGTTATGCATAGTGTGAGTAGTGCCATGCGCACACGTGTGTGTTTCAGTCTGTGTCCTGACAGTCGCCATTGGTGTGTTAGCGCTGTGCTAAAAGGGCAGCATGACCTCGTCCCTGCCGTGAGTAAATGTGCATGAAAGCCTCCCGGGGAGCGACTGAAGTGTGGACTGTTCAGGTCAGTGCTCACACTCTCCAACACTGGATCTCCACGGGCTGAGGCGGCTCCTCACACAGACAGTGTCATTAATATATTTCAAGGAGTGGGAAACACAGCATCTGCTGCTTTGCACCGGGCTCTCTTGTGGCATGCTGATTTTTGATGGCATTCATAAAAACCCAGAGCAGACAGTGTGAAACCATATAAAATCACTTTCAGCAAGCCGTGCTGCCTATGAAGCCATGAAGAGTTACTAAGGAGTGGGGTGTTTTTATGATTCAAGTCGTCCGCCCATGCTCCTTGAGTGACAGAGAATTTCTTGCTTCTATTGAATGTGCACTTAGTCTTTATGTTTTGTTACAACGCCAGAATAAACTGTGATACATCTAGCCGAAAGGCCTTTGGAGCCAACAAGCTGAGATACCTCTACAGCCTCAGCTTTGCTCTGCGGAAAATTACATATTTAAATTGCCTAACAGAAGCTTTATGTGCTTTCCCATATTTTATGTTATCTCGGCCTATCATATTTTGCAGCTGTATGGGAAAGTGAATTGAACAAGGGAGAATAGAATTTTAGTGATGCTTCTACTTCAAGTGAGCTGGAGGGAGGTGTATCTCTGAACAACAGTGTGCTGGATGGCGCTTGTTTCCCTGAAATAAACCTGGTATGACCAAGAAACCTTTCAATTATTAATATCCATGGGGGCATGCCCACACCAAATTGTTTTTTGCGGTCTGGATGTGAGTAGCAGTAAGTGCTCTGGGCAATACTGCAATCGATCCATAGTCTCTTTGCTCTTCAAGAGCACAGTTGGGCAGGACCGCTCAGATCAGGCTCCTGAACTGGCGCCTCACACCGGTAGTTGGTCGGTGGATGTAATTTGTAAAGTGGGTGTCCAGGGGTCAGAAAATTCCACCTGTGGAGTGAGAAAATGTGACACCTCTCTGTCAGGAGTCAGAACGCTGGTGAAATGAGCATGGCTCAAAATGAAAAGCTGCTGCTCAAGTGTCATAGACATACACTGGGAGAAGGAGTGAAGTCTAGAAATAGCAATTTATCTCCTCATCTTCTATCTACAAGAACATTTTCTCGCATCATCAGGGAATCAGAGGAGCTCAGGAGTCAATAGAGAGAGACTCCAGATTAAAACATGAGGAGCCCAGTTTTTTTTCAGGAAATACATATTTTATTAAAACATCTGGCACAAGTGAATAAATGTTTTAGAGGGAGGAGTAGGAATCAATATATGGGCAAATTAGATAAATGGCTTAATGGCATGTGTATGGGTATGTAGCTGTATTAATCATGTTACTGGACAATTTGCCAATTGTATCTTTGTATTTAGAGCTAGTGGTCATTAATGTCATGCAACAACTCTATCTAGACATCATATCATTCGACAATGTGTCTGCCAGCACATTTGATGCAATATCAGATCAGCCTAATGGCTTTATCGCTAGCAAGTCCATTGAAAGGGAAACCAAACAAAAACATTTTAAAAGCTGTCCAGTGGATTACCACTAAACTCCATGGAGAATATTTACTCCGTATTTTCCTTTAGGCATTAGCAGTCAATTAACTATAGCGTCACAACTAAAGATTGCACACATTCACAGCGTTTCCAAGGATTTCCCTAGAGGTACAAAATATGGGAGGGTAGAATTTAAGTTTATAGAAACACTACTTCCCCTGCTCCTACAAAGGAAATTTCCTTTGAAATTTAACCACAGCAGGTGTAAAATCAGTGGCCTTGGTACAAAAAGAGAGGTCCCAGAGGTCCCACAAAGAGATTTTCAAAAGCACTGCAGCAGTACATCATCCTGTTATTTTTCAGTATTTTCCTACTGTTTCTCTGCCTTTCTGCTTGAATGAGGAGACTTCCTTATTTTTAACAGTTCTCAACAGTTCTACTAGTGCTCTATATGGTTGAATTAGCAAAGGAAGTACTTATTAGAGAAGTTTTATTAATCTGCTCGTAACAATGCTATAGTCAGAAGAGTTTCAAAGTTTTAGGAGCACACATTTTCATACAATTACAATTCTCAGATCTGTCTTTTAAATCTCCAAGAGACCTAAAAGTCAGTAGCAGAGCAGAGTTTTATGCTTTTCATACATATGCCGAATGTGTCTTCAGCAACACAATATTACATTTTATGCATAAATTAGCTGCGCTTCATGCAAATCCAATGGACTGCAAAATAACCTGACCGCCGGATGACATCTGATTAACTGCTCTGCCTTGGTGTGCGTTTTCACTTGAATTATAATCTAAAAGGAAATGAGTTAATTTTTAATTGCGTTACTGCTGTGCTTCACATGCTGTTCAGTGAATTAATGTCCTAAAATGCTTCATACTCTTACTGTTTCACTGCGTGCTGGTGCTTATCAGGTTTACATCTGCCAGGTTAGACCTAAAGCTAGAATTTAAAATTTAAGTGATAATCAACTGCTAACCCTTTAATAAAACCCACTGCAAAAGTGTGAATCATTACAACTAGCCTGTATCTATCCATCCCTGTTGATATTTTTTTTTGCTATATCCATTGTGTAGTATTGAGTTATTTTTGAAATCCTGAATTAACACATTGAAACAAACACCGGTCTCACTTTAGATTATTTATACACACTGATCATTCAGAGGTTAATATATATAACATTCAATAACTGAATAAAAGCTGAGTGAGTCTTTATGGCGGACATTTCAGTCCTGCTCCTACAGAGATGTTCAGTAGGTGCCAGTGCCGAGCCAGCACACCTCAGCAGGCAGACCCCAATTTAGAAACGGAAACAGCAGCAGCAGCGAAAACACACTGAGACTCAGTAATTGGAGGGACAGGTGTCATTGTGAAAGTCTTTCCAACTACTGTAACTTGACCCCAATCATTCACATTTTACTATTTTTAAACAACTTCTCTTTTGCTGTGCCCATTATTTCCCTCATCTAACCTTGTCTCTTTTGTCATTTTTATGCCTCTGCGTCAGCGATCGCTTTCCGGCTTGTCTGTCCGTCCATTTGTCTGCCCGTCTTTGCGCTCATATGTCTGTCTGATTCTTGTGAACACGGTATCTCAGGAAAGGCTTGACAGAATTTGACACAAGATTTTGGTGGTCACAAGTCAAAGGTCAAGGTTGCTGTGACATCATAATGTTCCGTACACTTTTCTGTCCATTATTCAACACCATAGGGAGAACTTTTCACCAAAAGCAAATACAGTTCCCTCAAACTCTCCACGATATATATTATATGAGTCTGGACAGAATTGCATGCAAACTGCAAATGTACTTTTCAGTGGCATACAATTGAAAGGTGGTAATTTTAGTCTTTAAATACTGTACTTGAAGTTTTTCCTGAGTGCATACATGGCTCGAAGTGGTGATGCCATGTCTTTCAGTTCATAAAAAGTGTCAATTTACCCAGAATTCAAAGAAATGCATTATCAGTAGGCCACAAGAGAAGGCTTTGTGTGCTATTACTCACACCTTTGGTCTGAAATGGAGTCAAGCATCTCTGTGGCATTTCTGAGCACCGCAAAGACAACAGTATCATTATGGTTAGTAAAAGGCAGTTTAAACGAACCTCAAATGGTTCCACTGATCTGAAAATATCACCTGAAGTGACACAAGGGAAGTGATGCAGCTTCTGGATCAATTGAACTCCTGTCCTAACCCACTACTGCTTTCCCTTCTCAAAGTAAGATTTCTCTTTTCAAAAATGGAGCATGGCAATGTGGATAAGAGTATAGGTGTCATGTGGAGACATTCCCTTGTGTATTGTCTGTTTTTGCACAACATACTTTTGCATCACACTGGTGCTTTTACGTCAGGTCTAGGTAAAGTTCTTTGTGAAACTGATCCGATATTCATTAACTGTGTAGTTTGGTGTTTTGAAGGTAGCTTCCACTCAGCTTATCACAACTTTTTGTGTCAAGTGATCAACACGCCATGTGTTTTAAATGTTGCATTTTATTTCAGGAAAGATGACATAATATGCAAAATCAAGTTAAAAGTTTGCTATAGCATACCATAGTCGTCTGTATATAAATATGGCCGATGTGACGTGGTTTCCTTTCTCTTCATTAACATGAAGTCAAAATCAAACGGTTACGGGAGCTGCCACGTTGCTTCTGTGACGGCATTTGGAGCTTGTCCTGAGCCACCCGACTGGTTTATGACTGTATATCTGATGGATTCTGGACAGTGACTGGTCATTACACCTGTCTTTAATATCATCTAATAACTTAAACACAACAATCCTAGCAGAAAAATGACAGCTTGAACACAAATCAACCTGATGGAATCTATCTAAAAAGACAGAAATCATCATTGGTTCAAATTCAGTGTTTTGACTTCACTTTAGGGTTAGGGTTCCATGAAAAGAGCAGATGTTAAAAAGGTTCAATAATAATTAATTTGATTGGAATTTGCCACAAACATTTAATCTAATTTAAATCATCCATCTTTGAATTTCTTTTTGTCAAAGTGGGTTGAAGGTCTTCTGTGTTCGCATTTTCTGATGTTACAAATCTTTAAACCTACCACTGAACTTAATGTCTTTTCACTTTGTACTTTCACTCACCTGTTGGCAAAATTTACAGATTCCCCCAACTCACTCTAATTATCATAATCCCATGTAAAACCTACCTCTGAACTGGACCACATATATACTTTTTAGATTTATATCTACCTGCAAAGTTTGAATAAGAAAAAATTGTAGTCTTAAATTTGATGAAAAATAATCAAATTTAAGACTGGCAGCATGGCACTGAAGTTTTTGAAGCTAATCTCAGACAGAACCATACACCTCCACCTCACACAGGGATAGGTACTCTCTTCTTCCTGGGATGACTATGTTCACATAGAGACCATCTACTCCATCGCAGTAATAATCTTTAGTAGTACCAGGTGAGATGGATTCAATCACAGCGCACTTTGAAGAAACAACACTTAAAATCACTTAATAATAGAAAAGATACATAAAAAAGAGACGTCAAATTTGACACAGTACGTAGTTTTGATCTGTAACATTTGTAACTACCTTGGATTGTTGTTGCCGCTGTTTTCAAGGGAATTTCCGATTCGGATCTCAGCTCCGTCGAGACGCTGTGAGGCCGCGTATCTGGTCGTTATCTTAACAGTAAACACTTTAACTGTGTTGGCAAATTCAAGTCACCGCCAGGGGCTGAAGTCGTAGTTTGTTTGAGAGAGGGAGCCCTTGATCCACCAGCTGTCATGGTCCCCATCGACGGCATTGTATGGACTGCCAAATACCACCACGGATGACTGTGAGCCATTTCTTGTGATTGCCAGGTTCCATCCTTCAAAAAACACACCACATTCAACGCTACTAGGTGGGCTTCTTGGAGGTAAAAAAACAAAACAAACTTAAATACATAAAAATGGAGGTAATTTTATGCCAAAACATAACAAACAAAGAAACAAAACACGTTGTACAAATGTTCTACAAGAAACAGTGTGACTTGTAAAAGCAAAGCATGATTAACAAACTAATGAGATGCACCTATCAAACAAACACAGAACACAATATTTCTAAAACATCATGCAGAAACAACTATAGCATGTCTTACAAGTACAAAAAAACACTAATTCACCCTCCACAATAGCAGATGGATCAAACGATGTTAACCACATTATGTTTCTTTGCTTGTGTGTTTTTTAAGCTTAAAATACAAATTTCATACATGTAACAGTCATGTTGGCTTTGAAAAAAAATCAGGGTATGTAAGTCTGAGCAGCTACAAAAATCAAGACTCAAGTGCGGTTATGAGTGAAGTGAAGTTAAAACAGTCCAAAATATAATGTGGATAGCATAATTTGATCCTTATAATGTCTGAAAATAAATGTACAAGGATGGAGCTTGATTTGGCAGAGCTGATTTTGGCAGAACTCGACATAACTCCGGTGTAGAAGGCAAATTACTCAGGACATTTGTGACAAAATCATCAGCACAAACATGGTGAAAAGATTGTGTCAAAAGCCACATTATATATATATTTTTTGTATTTGTAAGACATGCTTTAAATGTTCTTGTATGTCTGGGGATTTGTTAAACATGTTTGTTTATTAGGCATTAAATTAATCTGCATACACGTCGCTTCCCCGCAAAAAAATGACTTTCTCTTTGTTGGAATGCTCCATTGCAGTTTTTGTAGTTCTTATTGGCCAAATGCAATCCTTCAGTACAAACCTTTATGCATTTACAAGTTTAGCCACACATGGCTTTGCAACTATGCAGACATGGGTTGTCATAAAATTGTGTTCATTTATTTTACCCAGAAGATACAGTTTAATTTAACAGCAAATGTAAGTCCAGTGTTTTACTTATCTCAACTTGGATTGGCATATTATATATTTTGTACCAGACAATGTATCCTAATGGCTTAATGGTTACCAGGATCGCATTCATTGTTTTACTTTATTGGATAGGTTGTCATGAGATTGGATCAATGATGAACTGATGAGCAGTCACACTCAGTGTTGGTCACAAAAGCGTCTTTTTATTTAGGTCAAGTTCTTACCTGTCAGCACACAGTATCTGTGCACTTCCACTTCACAGACTGAGAGTATCTTGTTGTTTCCTGGTGGAACCAAAATCCCAAAATGATGAAAGACAGTGTTTCTGATTTGCCTGCAGGGATTGCCTCAAATGTACCAACACTACCAGGCAGAGAGAGAAAAGGAAGAGTGCATACAATACGGCACATTTAATACCTACAGTTCTGAGAGAAGGAGTCAAATAGGGTTCAAAGTAAGGCTGGTGGAAGATATGATTCTGCAAAATAATTATGAGTCACAACCTCCTTCATTTTTTATTTATTTTATTATAAGATTATAATATATATTATTCTCTGTTGCCTCTTGTATTAATGCAAAAACAAAAAAGTTAAAATGTCTTTATAAGGCAAGGCCTTTTTGAAGTTCATTTGCTATCATTTTACACATTTACTTTTGGTCTTCTTCATATTGCGTTGAGTTTGTGATAAAGATCAGCATCCGGTCGGCAGAGCGGTCTTTTCTGTTGGTGATAGTGATGGCGGTGACTATAGGACTCCAGCAGACCCACCCACCACTAGGGATTCGACTGTTCAGTACTTTTGGTGCAGGAACCGTGAAGGAAATCTGAATCACGATTCCCATCAATGGCATTATAGGCATCTTCAAATGCGCCGTTAGACTGAGTAGCTTTGCGATGGAAGGCCACACTGTCTGTGAACAAAGCAGTAAAAAATCACTTATTTTAATGCAGTCACTTCAGTATTTGACTAGAAATCATACAGAAATCCTGCTCAGAGTTGTTCCTTTATTTTGTCATTTAGAAAGACACACAGCTTATAGTATTAAAAAATCTTTTCATATCTGTGGAGTCCCAAAATGGGATATTTTTTTATCTTGCATGCACAAGTTATTATCCTTGTGCACATAAAATATTAATCTTGATAATTTTCTTGTGCACACAAGATAATTATGAAGTTAATTAGATTAAAAAAAAATCACCTTTTATAACTTAATGGATTCTGTACGTAGCCTCTTTCTACTGCATATTTTGTGCATTTGGTCTGTTATTGCAGTGAAACTACAATGAAAATATATATCTATAGATATATATCTATAGATATATATAATAGGTCTTCTTTAATATATATATATATATATATATAATTAGCATTCAGTGATTAACATATATGGGATTTACAAGCATCCTTTTGGAAGAAATACTACTGTTGTTTTAAAGTTTGAATACAACCAAAAATAGCACAGTATACTGTAGATCATGTAGCCAGCGTCATTTCTGATGACAGAATGTCTGATGACGTGTAATGTGTTAGAGACCTCAAAAATAATGAAAATGTAGAGAGTTGCAGTATAATTCTTTTAACTTGTTAATAAAAACCTGAATAATTTTCAAGAAAGAAATGAAATGTTACCTAAAACTAAACAATCTCTGTGGTATTTATATGTTTCTTTTCTTACCTCATTTGGACCGGTCATGTAACCAAACATGAAGGTTACACCCATGGACGTGGTTTAATCTTTCTTCCATCTTACTGCACAAAAAAAATAGTCAAAGATGGATGGGAAATCAAAAACAGGCAAAAGTGAATGCAAATTATTGAATTAACAAATGATAGATTTGAGTTTTTATTGCATTTTAGAAAATGTCCCAGCTCTTCTGGTAATGGGGTTTGCATATGAACATAGTATCCATTTTAATATTGTATATATTTACACAAGATAAAAATATCAAGGTAAGGATTTAATATATGTATAAAGGATTAAAAAAGTTAATGAGTTAATATATACCAGACAAGATAAAAAAATAATGAATGAATGGGTTAATATACACATATACCTGATAGTTATGTATATAATAGATTTTGAGTACTTGGTTTGTATGTATTTGTATGTAAATGTGTGTAGTATATGTATATATAAATATCTGTAAATAAGGTTATGAGATAAATGAGAAGTAAATATTTTGTAATGTATACTACTTCCTACTCCTTTGTAAACTTCTCATATATGTGGCATCTGTAAATCTCTGTACTTTCAGAGAACTCAGTCTAACAATATCTGCCTATTTTCTTCTTCTTGGGTTTGGCAGACTAGATGTTACACTGGTGTATTGCTGCTCCCTACTGTTTATTAATATTCCTTTTGACAATTGTTTATTTATTTTTATGGTTGTGCCCCCAAATTTAAGAGGTTCGTCCTTGACCCATGACAGACTCGTCCTCCAAGTTTCGTGAAAATGATTGCCGTAGTTTTTGCGTAATTCTGCAGATAGAAAAACCATCAAACAAACCAACAGTGAGACATGGGAATAATAGTAAACTGCCTGTCATAGACTGGCTCATTCACAGTAGGACCATCTGTGCAGTAACTTTACTGACCATTAATAATATGCAAATAATTTACCATCTTAAGCACAGTTGCTGGAAGAAGAGCCATGTGCCACAAGAATGAACCCCTTTTACAGAAAAGGCACAACAATTTTCATATGTGCCACAAAGCATGATGGGATTTTAACAGCTCAGCTGTACGGACTAGATGTGGAAGCATCTGCAGTCCTTCTGTTTCTACACTTACTTATTCTGATTTTTCCTTTAATTGGTCACAGCATAGCAATATGTCTGCATTATGAGTGTTACTCCTATGCTGAATGTGAAGAATCTATGTGAAGAAAATGGCCACTACGAGTCAATGGGCTGGTTCTCAGGAGGATTAAAGACCTATTATATCCAAGGGATAAAACACTTTGAATGTGTCCATAGTCCTGCAGCTGATTTCAAAATCAGCATAGCTCAAATGACATGGGAATGCTGTTGTCAGCTTTCCTTCATGTGGCATGTTCCTGAAATCAGCAACAGCAAGACAGGCCGACACCAGTCGGGCGTTCCAGCAGCCGGAGGTCAGCCACACCAGCACTGTTACCTGAGAGCCCGACTCTTATCCTCAGGGTCGGTCTTCTGGTCGTACCGGCTCTGGGGCTGAATGATGACTGAGTAGGAAACATGTGGACAAATAACTTTAGAGCAAAGGGCACCATGTCTGAAAGGAAAACCATGAGCCCCTGTTGTGCTGTGTGGTGTAAACTACCTGTATGACACAAATGATAGTGCCTTGAACTTTTCTCTCTTTTGTCTATTAAATTGTTCTCAGTGAAGTGGATATGTTTCACTCTGACAATGACATAAAATTTAATTCAGTAACCTTTCTTTCACCATGACAACAGGAAATTTATGTTATGGGATACATTTTCAACATTAACAACCTCTATTCTCTATTTTTTATCTAGCTCATGTAGCACAGATTGCCTTGATGCATGTTTTTTACATCCACCAAGGAGGTTATGTATACACTGATGTTTGTCTGTCTGTCCATCTGTGAGCAGGATTACACAAAAACTACTGCATTTTCATGAAACTTGGTGGAAGGGTGCGGCATTTATGAGTTAGTCTTGTGGTTCAACAGAGTGGATTTATTAGCTGTGATGGGAGAGATTAGTGACATGTCTGGTGAGTTTGGTTATTTTTAGCTTTGGTTTCAATGATATAAAGAAGAAAAGAGTCACACAGCACTGTGCAAAAGTCTTTGTTGTTTTAGCAATGTTGTAATGACCACACATGCATTTCTCAGTCTCTGTATCAGTATACGAACAATGTGAAATATGTGAAGAGCATTAAAAACCAAAACAAATCTGCAAATAATAAGAATATTATAGAAGCCATGAGGTCGACTGGAGAGAGAACTCCACTGAAGCTTGGGATGATATACCACAAGATTACTTAAGAAAACTTTAAGACAGTCAACCCAAGAGACTTCAAGATGTACTAAATGCAAATGGAGGTTGCACTAAATACTGACCTTTGTCTGTACACGCCATTTATTTCTTTATTTGTGTTTAATGCTATGCACATATTTTCTTGTTGTGTCTTAATAAAAACGCTAAGAAATAGATGTATGTACACGTAAATGTATGCAATAAATGTAGGCTCCTGGCATCTCTGCAAAAAACAACAAAGCCAAAGGTTGCGTGACAAACTGTAGAGCCTGTCGCAGCGCCTCAAACGTTCACGTCTCTCACAAACCAATCATTTAGTTAATGTTAGATCTTGTAGGGTCTGCAGGGACTTGAAATTGCAGAAAGCTTATTGATGTTAAAGAACCAGTCTCACCAGACCTGATTGATACCAGTTCAAATCACCACACTGGAGGAGATTTTAAGGGGTCAATCTGGCTTGTCACAAAATGTCCCTAATATCAAACCTTTACAGGGCTCTACTGCTGATTTCTAAAACTATATATACAATATAAATGGATGGAACATTTCCTTAATTCATGTCCTTTGCATTTGAAGAAAAGCATAGAAAGAAATTCTGGGCCACGTTTAGCACACTGCTATTAAATCTTATTGTGGAGTTTATTGCTGGGGCTAAAATGAAGTCTGATGAATAGATGCGGCATTTGCTTCTCCACCACAAAATATCTCATTGACTGATAAATGGATCTTCAAACAGATGAATAATGAAACCACTTCATTTACATGGGATCATACCGTGTCAACTGAATTTGAACTCCATGGAATTACACTCAAATGGATTTGCATTATTTTGCCTAACATAGCAAAATAATGCAAGTGTATAGGTTAAGCATATATTTACCGGTACTCTTTGCTTTGAAACTGTATTTTCTTATTCACTGATGGATTTTCTTGTGAAGTGTGGGTGGTTTTTGTGTGACATAGAATGAAATCTGTTACATTTGTTTTATTTATTCAATTTCCAAGGTGTCTCTGAGTATCTTTTTTCCCTTGTTGCCCACTTTTTTAATGTCAGGTTTCAAGCTGAGGAGAAGAGAGGTGTTATGGGTGTCCAGCAGTCCTCCGGAGACCTGCCCCCATCTGGTGGAATCCATCTCCTGTGAGGATCCTGCCTGCTACCTGTGGCAGGTCGAAGAGGGAAAATGTATTCCGACTAAAAGCCCCTGTGGTCCTGGAACAGCAGCCCAGAATGTAACCTGTGTCGATGCTGAAGGTACTATCTTCAATCTGCATCATAAAGGAACACCTCAAAACGAAAAGCCTTCTCACTGAAGGAATGAGGGAGTTTTATCTACTTGCCAAACACAGAAATCCGAGGGCTTCACATAATTTTTTTCAGCCAAGAGCTGACTTCCACAATTTAAAAAAAAACAAACTGTGATTATTTGCCAATACTCATTATTTGTATAGGCTTGCAAATGTATTTTTATTTCTAAAACAGACTACAACACTTGTTCACAAATATAATTAGACTAGATGTGTGTTGTACAATAAAATTCATCAAGATTACATTAGAGCCATTTCTACTGGAGATGTAATGTTATCTCTGGCATTGTGATGCACAGACTCTCAGGTGTAATGTGATCCATTGTCCTCGGCCATGTCAACACATTGGATGATAGGGACATCAGCGTTAACTGAGCATGAATTATTCATGAGGGACCATGACTGAGTTTATAGGCACAGAAAATATTGGGCTGATTAAAAGTCAGAATCACAGCTTCCTACAAGGCATTAATTGCTCATCTACATAGATTATAAACCTAATTGCACCCTTTTTTGCCTATGTTTTATTATTCTGTCACAATAGATCATGTGTGTGTTTATCAGGAAGGCAGTGGAGGTCCAAATGTATTAACCAACAGGAGAGTCTAATGAGTTTTGACAGGAGAAGCGAGAATGCAAGCTTTGGCGAGTTTCGGGAAAAAGGCTTATGAAATAATCTGCGCCGGATTTATTGTTAGTGAATGTTGACAAGTTGTTCACTGTTGCTTCCTTAATTGGCTTATCGGACTTACAAACACATTGAGCTAGTTTCACACATAGTCAAAACAGTGTCAGGGCCA
This sequence comes from Coranthus polyacanthus, assembly GCA_037367275.1. NCBI lineage: Eukaryota > Metazoa > Chordata > Actinopteri > Kurtiformes > Apogonidae > Coranthus > Coranthus polyacanthus. The sequence continues at coordinate 22,594,438 of JAPQRN010000015.1, forward strand.
AGTTGTTCAGTGATGCAAACTCCTGTAAGGGGCTCTGTTTTCTAACATACTGGCTAGGCTGCTTGTCATTTGTGCACACAGGAATAACAAATTATGTTCAGATATTTTTCTTTAATGAAATGAATGGACAGAAGACAAAAACAGATGGGTAGAATTAGTTCTGTTGCAATTATGCAAATATCTCAGTGACCCCATCACTTCTGCGGCAACAAATCATGGCCAAGCACTTTCACAAATAAAACATGATTTGAATTTTTGTTCTTTTTTTTTTTAGTTGACCTCAAGGAGTAGCTACTAATTGCCCGTCTGTGTGCACAGTCAGACCGGCTGCACAATCTAGCTCTTCCTCTCAGCTGCTACACAAGTTGAAATTATAGAGATGCTGAAATAAATCAAATTTATGCATAAACTCGTCAAAACTGTACTTCAAATCTTTGCAGGTCAGGGTTTACTCCTCTACTTGTACCCCAAAACACTGCCAGTAAGAAACAAAATGCAACTCTTATTTAAAACACCTCATATTACACAGTTACGATGAGATATTGCAGAAAATTGCATGTTGACCTGGCCTTATCGCACCATTCTCTCATCTCATGTCCCTCAGAGTGAATGAGGGATAAAGGATATAAAGAGGCTGAAGAAAGGTAACACTCCACTCCATTTGGAGCACTGGACATTTGTCCAAAAAGCTTGTATTTTGCTAATTTCATGCCTAAGCGCTGACATTTAAATAATAATATTAATATACATTAAAGCTGCCATGCTCGATAGTTTTTTGGCTTAATTGGGCAAAAATTCCATAATTACCTTCCAGCATATTGTAATTCAAGTGGTTTTAGAGGAAACAAAAATTATACCCACGTCTGCGGACTCTGTTTTCAGGCTGTAGAAGATCTACCCCGTGATGCTGATTTGAGCTAATCACAGTTCTTTTCAGACAAATACGTGACTGAGAGCTGTAACTCCACTGCTCTACTACTTTTTCACAGCAGCATGAAATGACATCAGGTCATTTATGTTTAGATTTAATCTTTTGATTTGGACAGAGAGGTGAGAGCAGCAGATAGAAGGTGTGCATTTTTGGGCTTTTTTTCTCCCCTGATTCCGGCTCCTGCAGCTTTAACATTATGTTGTCAATGTTTTAAGCTGTTATTATCTCTGACGTTTGGCGCTATTTAAAAACTGACTATATTTTCCCTCTAATTAAGTGCAGATCATTCTGTAAAATGATGTATTATATTAAGAGATCAAACAGCATATTACATATTATGAATTAATAAACAATAAAAACATACAGTGTGTGAAGCACTCCCCCGCCACTGGTGCCAAACAAAGCAGGCCAAATCTGTCACTGAAAGGATTGTCAGTAACATTACTTTCTGCAACATGTTCAGGTTGTTTTGTTTACGTGAAGAGTTTCCATTAACTTTTCCAGTAATATTTTACAGTGCTTTGCAGCTCTGTGGAAAGATCAGTGGGAGTCTGTGGCAGGAATGTTTAGACTGACTGTGGAGAGTGCAGTACCTGAATGCAAAGACACTGTTGACTTGTTTTCAATCGCGTTTACTTTTTCCAAAAGTGCAGAAATGTTTGACAGAGTATGGCAGGCAGGATGGAGTCAGTGAGAGAAGAGGTAGATGTGACATACAGTATCTGCACAGATACTGTATGTCACTGATGTGTTGTCATAAACAGAAAACATGCAGCTTGTCTTCTAAACATACAAATCATTAATATCGTTCTGTACAAGTGGGTGTTTATTTAGTAAGTTTTCTGACGTCATGAAAAAGGTTTGATTTAAATCCTATTTCTGGATCAGAAGCCATGGGTGCAGCCTTTCAGTTTGAAGAAAAAAGGCCCTGTGAGTGGAGCTGAATGTTGTCCCTTTGTATTGTTATTGAAGGAAAACACTTCAGAAAGGTACTCAATAAGTACGTCAGTCAGTAAGTCAGTGCCTACTGCTCTAGTTTTGCAGTGTCCTCATTTCAAGGAGAAGCTCTTTTTCCAGTAGCTCCTCCTTGTGTGCTTCAAACCTGAACTGTAACACTCAACCTAATCACAAGTCCAATTCACAACATTTTCATTGTGCACCTTAACCTCAGGACAAGATTTTTTTTTTTCTGTTTTCTAAACCTATGGAATTCTTTTTTTTATCTGATGGCCAAAAAATACCTTAGACTTGTATTTGGTGTTAAAAACAAAGTCACACCTCGTTGTCAGTTATGTCTTGCCAGAACTGTGATAGCTGATACTTGTGGAGATACTAGCTGACCATTAGTAGCTAGTAGTAGTTGCTCCATTACAAGTGTGCTTTTAGGTCCTGGACGTAAGAGTTGTTGACATTTTGAAATGGGTTTTTGTCAATATATTAAGGTACCTTGAACACAGATTTACAAATGCCCTCAGTGTGTAGCTCCTTCAGATGATATGTGAATGAAGAGGCAAAAAAAAAGAGATAGTTGCTAATGATGTTAGGACGTAATAGTATTACTGTTTCATTTAATTAAAGTTGGTAGGTGCGTGTGATTTTGCACGCACTAATTGAAAATGTGACACCTCACAGTTCAGACACATTGTTTACCTCACCTGTGCATGACAGCAGCAGAGCATCCTGCTTCCTCCTGCTTGGTGCCCAGGTTAACAGGTTCGAGCAGCCACACAACCTGCGTGAGAGGCATATCTGAAATGTGGCTCATGCCTCGTTGTAGTTGGAGTGGCATTTACAACAGTCTTGAGGTGGAGCTAAGTTTTCACATGTGAGGCACACAGTTCTCAGCCAAAAAAACGACAATGAAAAGATGTGTTGATTGTCATGTTAACATCATACCAGCAACATTTAACATAACTGACATCTTTCACTGTATGTCTAGACTATGTATGTTACAGACCTTAAAAATATACAAATATTCGTTTTTTAAAACCATTTTAATAGTTACATACTAAAGGAGAACGTGTAGACTCCATGGGTTCTATATAGTGTATATGTATGTATATTCTTATATTGTATATTGATTAATGCATATTCTATTACCTCCAACATGGAGGTTATGTAATCACTACCATTTTCTTTCTGTCTGTCAGTCTATCCATCTGTCCATCCATCAGGAGGGTAACACAAAAATTCTGCAGCAATTTACATGAAACTTGATGGAAGAGAAGGACACAAGGCAAGGATGAACCCCTTAAATTCACGGAGCAGATACTTACATAACTAATTCCTGCCTTATACAAGTATAGTTACTAGGAAAGGAAGCTTTCGCAGAAGTGTGAATAAATGTTCACTTATTCCTATTAATCCACACATAGCTGTGTATGTTATTTAAGTGTTGCTGTGGTACAGTATGAGACAAGACACCTATCAAATTTTAGCTATTAACCATTGTCACTATGATGAAAAGTAATTAGTGGTACAGGTAGCTGGAAAACGTTTTTCTGGAGGGGTTCACATCATCTCTATTTGTTAACGCTATTTTGGTAATTAGCCTTCTGGAGACAATGGACTCATTGTTGACAGGTCTCACATGTATTCAACCACATACCTGTAATCAGACTGTTTAGTTCTCTGGGCTTATAGACTGTTTGATTATGTCTGCCTTTCTTTTTTTTTCTTTTTTTTTTTCCTTTATTTGACGGGGACAATACATACAGGCATTGCTACATTTAAAAAGAATGCGACACAATGCGATACAATGTGTATAGGACTTCTAGTCGAAGCTAATTTACCAAACAAAGAAACAACACTATGTCACAGTATGACAAACACATACACTTCAGGAAACAAACAAACAAACAATAGTGCACAAAAGAGAACAAAAATAACTAATACAAATAACAACTGACAACAAGAACTAAATGACAGTTAAAGTTGATGCTATTGTGATTAACTGTTCACAGATTTTGTCTTTGTTAAAGCCTCAGTTTTGTACTAGTACTGAAACCTCTAAATCAGTTGTTTTTATTTCTGTGGACCTTTAACCGAAAAAAGACAACTGACCAAATATTGATTGGTCTTGGTGGAAGTCTGCTCTCTCCAAGAGCCTTTTTAATTATTATTGATATTATTTTTTATAATTAAGAGCATGCTTCTTAACCCTTTTCTGTCTAAACCAAATATAAATGAATTGTATAAAGAAATGAAATCAAACATTCAATTATTGATGGCTATTATTAGAGGCAATCTCAGTGTAGAAAGTAGGGCAGGAGGTGCACAGCTACGGTAAGCAGTGTTGCCCAGGCCTTAAGCAACCATTTTCTTCACTTTACTCCCTGATTGAGTAGGCACTGGTTTCCAATTTCACAGCATGAAACCACTCTGCATTTTAAGCCTGAAAAACTCATGAAGTTGTCTGAGAAAAGTGTATGTCTGTAAAGAATAAAAGACAGCACTTTCCCAGCGAAACTTATCTGATGCGGATTTAAATTATTATCTATGGCTGCTGAAGCAATCAGAAAACATCCTCCATCACCCAAGTGTCTTTTTTTATTGCTTGGCAAATACATGAGGTAATTTCTAAAACTACCCAGGTATAGATGCAATCGACTAGAGGATGGATTGACAAAGGGATGCTTAAGGACAAGTTTGGGGTTTAGTCTGGATACTTTCAGTTTGTATGTCAGAATTAAATTGTGCTTATTCCAAAGGATTACAGACCAAGGCGTTTACACATTTATTTTGAGTATCACTTGGTTTACAGTCATGATTTGGCATATCTGCAACCTAATTATTACTAATATACAGAAACACAGTTGTCATCTTTACATTCATGTTAGTAACTTCGTTTTACATTTTACAAATTAGAATTTGTCTTACACATACTTTTGAATGGAGTAAATAAAAAGATTTGTTGCTGATCATAAGCTAAAAATCATATGAAATATCACACAGGGGGCTAATGGGTATGTACTAAGGGGCAAGGACTTCAGCTCCAAAATGAAGCAATGTATCTTAAAGTGTAATACTGCTGACGGCCACTAGACGCTGCTCCAAAAAGCCCTGGCTCCCAAAGACTTACATTGACAGTAATATGGTCCATCTTTAAATTTTTCCTCCGTTAATAACATCTCAGGTCCAATAGAAGCTTTGATGTTTGCTGGGTCGGACTTTCAGAGTTTCTTTTTATTTAATAAAATCATTTTTCTCCAGACAGACAGCTCCATTGTAGTTGTGGGTAATAGGTTACACTAACAAGACTGTAAAATGGCATTGTTGCGCAGCTGGCAGTGCTTGCTTAAGTTTAGTGTTTTGAGTCAGTAAGCTAGTGTTTAGTATTTCTCACCCATGACCCCTGGAAGATGGCTCCGTCCCTTTTGTCTAAATATGGTCACTTCCGGTTCCAAAAAGCCAACATGGTGACGGCCAAATCGAACTACTGCCTTCAAAACAGTTACTCCGTCCATGAATTATATACAGACAGGCATATACTTTACAATTAACTGTACTGCACCTGATAAATTAAAAAAGTCCTGTGTTACCCTAATACAATGGCCTTTTTGCCCAAGGCTCAGTAAAGTTTGACAGCTCCCAATCCCTGCACGGCTGTCACTCACACCAGAGTAGTCAGTCTTCTTCTTCAAACTATCTACCAGCCACAAGGTATGTTTCAAACATACAGACCGTACCTGTGACTGGCAGCTGAAATGACGCATTTAACCTCTTCCAGATGTAAGCGGGCTTCCAAAACGTATAGGTACTATGGCATTTTTAAACCCAACAATAATAAAATAAATGTATGGTTAGCATCAGCATAAAGTAACTCTTTTGAAATGGTCAGCACCAGTCAGGCAACCTCTGGAACTGTCAGTAATGATGAAATTCAAAATGACTGGCAGGCAAATGCAGTAAAAACATTAATTAGTGACCCAGGTGAGTTGATAAAAGTATCCATTGAAGTTTTCAGTGATTTTGTCCAATTTACCTTGTTGCTTTTGCCCACTTTTTCTTTGTCTTAAAAGCTGCCCGCGCAGAATGGATGTGATTATTAACATTTAAGCAAAGGCGAGGACTTCCATTTTTTTCTATATCTACCTGAATAATAACAATGAAGAAGATTAATTGGAGGGTGGGCGAGCAGAATAGAAATCATGTTGAAATTGCATGCAGGAGGCAGTGGTATTATATCTGAGTAAGAGCCCCAACTACAGATCCCAGTATTAATAATGCAAAGGGACCCCTAGGGCAGCCATCTATTTGCAGAGTTCCCCCACACTTGCATTCTCTCACACACAGACACACACACACACAAGTTGTGACTCTGGATTTGTGTTATCATATCATTTCTCTTAGGCAGTGTTTCCAGGCAAAGCTTTGTTTGACTTTTTTTGTCAGTTTTTTTGCAAATATATTCATCAGCCCTTTGTGATTCTCAAGTAAAGTGATAGTTGAATCATTTTTGATTTTTCATTGTTTGTAAAGGGATAATACCTATCTAAACGGGGGTTATATATAGTAGTGATATTCAAAAATTAATCCAACTATCACCAGGAGTGGAAAGTCATGGACCAGAAGACACTCACGGCTACTACAACTAAATTAATGCTAATGCTAAATTAATGCTTAATCTCCATCATTCACTGAATAAAGTGTGAAGCTTATTGTTTACACACATCTGTATTATGGTTCACACTATAGCTCTGTTAGTTTAGCTCTGTTTTTAGACTGAAAACAGCCACAGTAAAACCACAAATCACCTCAGTTTTCTGTATGGTTTGTGTTGTCAATAGAATTGTCACAGTTTAGTCTGAACATGACATCATAATGCTATACCTTCACAATCTTCATAATCAAACTCACCAGTGGAGAAGAAACGTTGCGATTTCATCAAACTTCATTCTTTTACTTTAAGGTGTGTCCAGTGGGGAAACAATGGCAGTGCTTCTATTTGTATATTATCTTTCTTTGACTCTAAAAGTTGTTTCTTTCTGGTTCTCACTCTCAACTCGTCACATTCTGATGCTTCGCTCAAAAACCCCTTGGCGTTAGTTTTCAGTGCATTAGGAGACCGTCAGTCCGTCACCGTCAGTCCGTCACCGTCAGTCCGTCACCATGAATAAATTCATTGATATCTTTGGCATAACATTAGAACTCTCTTCTAAACACTAATGATAATCATTTCACCACTGCTACGCGGATGACACACGGCTCTGTTTATCTGTCAAACCAAATGATTTCTCAATTTTAATCAACCTTCAACACTGTCTGTCTGAAATTAGTAAGTGGATGTCTTGTAACTTTTTTCAATTGGATCATAGTAAAACAGAAGTTCTAGTTTTCACCCTGGATCACACCTCTGCTACTATTCACCAATCTCTCAGTCCGCTATCCTCCAATGCAACATCCCACTCCAAAAACCTGGGCATCATTTTTGATCACCAACTCAAATTCAATAAACATGTCAAATCTGTTATTCAGACCTGCTACTTCCACCTCTGAAACATTTAAAAAGTATGCCCACTCCTCTCAGTCCAGCAGTTACAAACCATCATCCATGCTTTTGTGTCCTCCCATTTAGATTACTGTACTGCAACTTACTCTATTCCTGTCTTACCTAAGATTCAATAAACCAGTTAGTTAGCTCTGCAGCAAGATTGCTCAACAGGTCTTTATTTCATTCTCATATCACCCCCATTCTAATGTCCCTTCACTGGCTTCTGATCTACCTTAGAATCAGATATAAAATCCTCCTCCCTGTCTACAAGGCAGTGAACAATCTTGCTCCACTATACATTTAAGAACCACTGACCCCTTATATCCCTGCTCAGCCCCTCAGGTCATCGGAGCAAGGTCTACTTATTGCACCACCTGTAAGACTTAAAACACAAGGAGACTGTACATTTATGGTTCTAGGTCTGAGGCTTTGGAACAGCGTGTCCCTGGGGGTTAGGACATCAAACACCCTCCAAAGTTTTAAAACACAGATTAAAACATATCTTTTTTCAATGTCTTTTTATGCCTGATTTCTTAAGCGTTGTTACGACCATTTTGGAGTGTGTTTTTCTTTTGTAAAGCACTTTGCAACTCAGGTTTTGAAAGGTGCTATGAAATAAATGTTTACTTTACTATTTAATATGTCTCTGTCATTGTGACAGAGACATATTAAATTGACTCTGAGTGATCCAGCCTTGAAACATTACCACCCACCTTCATATGTTCTCCGAGGTTTCAGCTGCCAATCAGTGGAACAGAGCTCTTTTATATACAACTTAAAATAACTATGTTATTGTTTGTTATATGTGGACTTATGTATGGTTTTATGGATGTGTAACACTGATTTTCAGCTCCAGTAGTGAATAGTGGCTGGAAAACAGCTATGAATATTTTATCCTATACACTGTTTTCCTGAACATTTTCTCAAAAGATAGAGATAGAGATTATCATACAGTGGCCGTGAGGTTCAAAACACAACAGCAGAGAATTTGTCTGCACAGAAATGACGATTGTTGTTATATTTTTATATTTTATGTACTGTATTTGTGATTTGTTTGTTTTTAATGTAAATTTGCGATGTTCCTCAGGGTCAGATGAATAGAATCTATTTGGCAGTTTGATTGTGAAATATTATAATGCTGCATCAGTGTATGTAGGTGTTGCATGCCATCATAACCTGGATGAATTAGTAATCTACAATTCCTGCAAAGTAATTACAAATAATACACGTTTCCTTAAAACCTACTCCCTCTGATTTCTCATGTCACGTTTTAAACATTAGCTTCCTGTTCCTCATAATCCATTTTAAAGTCTCTCCAATCTCATTTACACAGAAAATACATAGGTGCCAAAGCTAATGTACTCCATGTCTGTCCCTCTGAATATTTATATAGGTGCAGTATGATCATATGGGTGTGCAAAACTGATTTCCATCTCCAGGAGTTAATAGTGGTTGAAAAACAGCATTGAATATTTTAGTTTATACGCTGTTTTCCAGAGCGCTTCTCAAAATATAGAGACAGAGATAATCATATGTCGGCCCAGAAACTGTCTGCACTGAAATAATGATCAGTTTTGTTTGTCCCTGATATTTTGTTATATTTTTATATTCTGTAAATACTTTGCGTTTAAAGGTGTGGTCCTTTCCTCTTGAGCCACCATATACACCGGAAGAATCGAATCACTTTGACAGTTTGTTGTGAAATGCTGTGTGCTATGCAGGTAAGGCATGTCCTCATAAGATGGATGAATCAGTAGTCTACCACACCAGCAAAATAAGTACACAAGTGATAAATGTTTCCTTAGCTTTAGACAAAACCTTCTACCTCAAATTCCTCATGTAAAGTTTTAAACATTAGCTTGCTGTATCTCATTATCCATTTTTACATTTAAAGCGAGAAATAGGTCTCCCTCCAGTCTCTGCAACATTTACACAGAAATTATATAGATGCCAAAGTTAATGCACTCAGTGCCTGTTGCTCTGAATATTGTTCGAAACATTTTATTCACAAAGTTTATGGAGCAAACTCTGTTTCATTTTGTACCAACTTTGTATAAACCACTGCTACAATAACCTTGGAGTCAGCATGTCTAAAATCTCAATGTCACTTCTAAACAAGTGTCAATACAATTCAATTGCAAGTGCTGCATTTTACAAATTTTTGCTCAGTTGGGCATAACTGAAGATACATATTATTAAAACAAGTCCCTGCTCTCTCTCTTTTTTGCTTTTAAATGTAAATTATTGACATACAGTACTTTGAAGGCTGAAAGTACTGTATTGACATACAATACATTCAAGGCTGAGTAAAAGTATAAAGTATAACTTACTGCATCAAATTTCACAGTCACTGATAATTTGAATCAGAGGACTATTTGAAACATGGTTTTAGTTTGTTAACTTCAGCTTGAGAACCCTTCACCTTTCTTTATGTGCAGTGCAGCCTCTGCTAATGAAAGGAATTATGCATGCCATATGGTAGCCTGTGGGACTTTACTGTTACTTTGAGCAGACTGAGGTCTACTGCTGTATACCTACCAGTTACTTTGATGGCTGGAGATCTTTGCTGCTTTAACTTCATGGGCAAAAGGTTTTCAAACTCCCCAAGGGAGTCTTTCACATCAGTCTGATGAGGCGATACCTACACTTGCTCTCACCACTGCCCTTTTCTGCATTGAGAATACTGGCTTGGAAAAGAAAAAAAAAAGACAAATTGATGACAAATTTGCCCTGCAGTTGTTATTGTTCAACCATATTCCATGATGTAGTGGCAGAGTTCAGCCAAGTTAATGATACTGCTGTGTGAGAGCGTATATCTGAAAACAATGCTTCAGATGCTGTTGGCATTGTTTTGACATTAGGATGGCATCCCTGTTTCTGAAATTGATCTGTCTCTCTCTCTCGGACAGAGAGACCTTAAAGAAATTTGTGGTGCTCTACTAACTGAGGAAGGTCCAAAAAAGAAGAAGACCGTTTTCAAGGGTATTGTTAAGTCGATAAACATATGTGAGACTTTCTTCCTGTAATTTTAGTATTTAATCGCACAATGAGTGAGTCATTATCGTGGAAGAAGAGTACAGAGAAAAAGCTTTGTCTCTTCTGCTGCTGCTACATATTTCAATCCTGAAAGAAGAGTTAAATGGAAGCTGTGATAAATATTTCATAACATGACTGCAAGATGAAGGCTGAAGCATAGCTTTTAATACTAGCCCTGAATACCAATGGGATAGACTTATAATTTCCTTCAGATAAAATGAAATCTTATTTGTGTTTGACAGAATTTTTCAACCACTTAGGAGGGATGCCTGCTTATGTTTGATGTGAATCTGAATCATTGAGAAGTAAATTTGTTTCTCTGAAGAATCCAAAATGTTCTACACTTGCCAAACATTTCCAATATAAACTAAAATTGCAAGCAATTATAATGGGGTCCAAGCATTCCCAGGCAATTCAGACCCAAAACCACATCAACCCACGTAAATCACACCCTTGCAATAGGGCACAGTCGACCCCACTTACAGATAGAGCTTGAATATTTTCTACTAGTTATTTTACTGAAACTATTTATTGTCTTTCCTCTGTAGCTTCCATCTTTAGTTTTGGCAGCAAAAACAGTATTTCCAAAAATTCCCTTATCTATTTTGAGGTATTTTTCTCAATCATAATTGCTTGTTGTTTCCAGAGACTAGATGAGCCACTTTTTTTCGAGAGCCATCGTATTGATTTCTGCTGATCAATTTTCAAAAAAAGTAAAAACACACAGAAAAACCCTAGAAGCGTGTTACTGTCATTTTAAGCTTAAAAACATCATACAAATTAAAGTGTTCTAATGAGAAGACACACCTTTAACTTGCTGCTCTTTACAACATATGCTTCTTATTCACATACAGGTTTTACCTGGTTTAACTTGATTTGTTTGTGTGCAAGCAAATGATGAAATAACCCTCAACAGGGTTACTCTGTACATTATCCAGCTTATTACACAGCTACTTGCTTAATAAAACCAATGATTTGACAAAAATAATGATTCTATTGATTAAAAATGATCTCCAGAGTCTATGATCAACTCAACTGTGTCGAGAGCAATAGTCTGGTACAGAAATAATGGACCGTAGATGCAAAGTATTCAACAAAGCTGTGTAATAAATATACCTGGTGTTAGTAAGTATCATAAGTGGCAACACTGAGATCCATTCTCACTCATGCTCTCAAAGACTGTACATGACTTCCTCTCCTGTTGACAGAAAACCTGACTGTTACCACATCTACCTATTTCTAAATTTTGCATGTGGACTTTATTTACACTTACATTGAGTTTGATCAGAAAGAATCACAATAAGTTGTCTTGAGGGTATTTGACATCTGCTATTTTTTTTTCTTTTATGTGTGCAAAAATCCCCCCATACATTGAAATCTGTTCACCCAGTCACACTATGTTGTAAATGGGATCATTCCTCCTCAATCTAATTTTAATGGCCATTTTAGAGGTCACTTTTAACCCATAAAAAATGGTGTCTTGATTAAATTTTCTTATTTAATGACTTTCCCCAGGTGAAGATGTGCCCACTTCCCACTGTGTAGATGAGCCTCCACCCACCGAAGTGGCCTGTGAGAAGCCCTGCCCTGCGGACTGCGTGGTTGGCTCCTGGTCGCCCTGGTCACCCTGCTCACACAGCTGTGCTACAAAGACCGCAGAGGGCCGACAGAGCCGCTCCCGCACCGTGTTGGCCCTCCCAGGGAAAGGTAATACAACATTCCCTCAGACTCTTCCATCTGGTGTGATAGTTTACTTTGACTGATTTACAGGCTTAGACATTTTTCATCTCAAAAACATATGACCATCCATCATTGTGGACTCACTCCTTGCCAGTGTTTGTCTGTGTACTGCTTATGCTGTGTTTCCACCTCAGACAGCACAGCACAGCCTTGGCAGCCAGCTCCCACTCATTAATCCCTGTAACCAAATGCATATCTGCAATAACAGCTGATGAAAGAATCTCACAGCTTAAGCCAGGTTCCTTACTGCGTTGTTTATTACCATGTTGCTGGCTATCTTCTTGCTGGCAGAAGTACTGTGTGTATGTGTGTGTCTGTGTGAGTTGTAGTTGTGTTCATGTATCACTATGTTTGTAAGTGTGTGTAAAAGTATGGAAGAGCTGGAGAATACAAAGCACTTGGTGGTGTTTATTTTGGTTGTGGTTCAGTGATAACTTCATCCATATTCTCTCATTTAGAGTTCAAGTGACACCTACAATACTAATAAATGAGCTACCTCTTGTTTGACAGACCCTTTACTGACTGACAATAATATGTCAGATGTCAGTACAATTACACACACACACACATACACAATCCAGGTAAACAGGATTTACACAGACAGGCTACAGCAAATGATCACAACCTGAAGGACTCTGTCAACGCCTGTAGATATCTTCTATCATATAGGATTTACACCATATGACTGCAACAGTACTTTTCTGGGCCAGTGGAAACAATATCAATGCATTAGTTTGCAGTGTGTGGCTCTGGCACATACTGCCCCACCTCCAACAGTGCAATAATATGATCCAGATTCTTCCATCAATCACCCACACTGTAATAAATTCTTACTGCTCTGCATAGGTAGACCTACAGCAAACAAGACAATCTGAGATTGCAGACAGTCGCCCCCTTACATCATATCCACTGTAGTGAATAATTCCACTACGTTGTGAAAACACCAAAGGAAATATGTTATAAATCAATTCCTTGACTACCAGGATTTGGATTCATGTTTCTATCATCAGATGTTTTGAGGTTACTTCTGGTGGATGTGATTTCAGTTCAGAGTATGAACTATGAACAGGTCAGGAGTGTAAATACTGAATCTGAAATTACTGTATGTTCAAAAGTGAGGTCAGTAGTGCTCAAATATGGTGGATTTATAAAATGAAAAGAAAATATGCTATCAGAGTTGAACGTCTTCCAGATCAGCAAGAACTTGATTGTGTTGATAGATGTTGGCATGCAGGTGATATATGATTTTCTTCAGAGCAATAGCCACCTTCATTCCTAAGAAAATGACAAAAATGAGGAGGACTGGGATATGGTAGAAATCTACCTTGTGTAAAATTTTCAAGTCAAAATGTGCTGTAGATTTTGAATTACAGGTGCGGACACACAGACAGACAGACAGACAGACAGACAACTTGTCATTAAAACAATAGCTGGGGAGTGCATTTCTGCAACGGAGAACTTCTATTTAGACACAAGACCTAATACTAGTGCTATTTAGCCTCTTTGAGATTATTGCATGATCAAATAAATAGATTTTATTTATGAAAAAAGTGCCTCCTTCATAATTTTATCGACACATTCAGTCACTTCACCATAACACCTGGCCTGAATAGTTGAAATTGTTTGGTAAAAAGTAATAGATGAATTGTGGGGTTGCCTACCGGGTCTCTACTGCCTGCTTCGGTGTAGAAGGTGACACAGGAGTGTGACACCACACTCCCACAAAATTACTCATGTCCCATCCTGTTCCCATGTTGTGTTTTGTTTTTTAAGAAAGGGTAGTAGTCTTTCTTAAAAGTAGTAATAAGTAGTAGTCTTTAGTCTTTAGAATGTTTTTTGGCACCTTTGACATTTTACATTACACAAAAGAGGTGATTTTCAATTTCATTTTACATTATTGATATTAGAACTGCAGATTTACATATGAAAACCAATCTATCACTATTGCCATTCCCACTCCCACTCACTCCTGTCCCATCCCATTTATGATTAATAGCAAAACTGACTCCCATCTCATGACCCACAGGATTCCCCCAAAAAATAGTCAGTTTCTACTTAGGTAGAGATGACAGTGAGACAGATGGACAGGTCACTGTCACAATGTCCTGCTGATGCAATGGTCCTCTTGGTTACTGGTCTATTTAAAGTCTAGGTGGTACTGGCCTACTGTCTTCCTCATCAATAGTAGCTTCATTCTTGTCAGGCTTTAGTAAGCTCACTTCTGAAAAAAATCAAGGTAGACAAGTCAAGATAGTCAATACCTTGCTGCCTGGCTGCTCCACTTTTTTGTCGATTATATATTTATAGTTAGGGAGCAGATAACTGTAACATCCATACTGTCTCTGTCTGATTAAACTTAAATTGACCATTTGACTCATCACTGTCATCTTCATCTTCATGATACAAAGACAGAAAACCACTCACAATATTTTTGTTATAGGTGAAAAAAGTAACTCTGCATTCATTGAATCAGATTAAAACACACACACAAAGCAAAAATAGAATGAGGCCACAGTTGGTGGAGTTTGGGTCCCCAAGAGGTCGGAGGCCCCGGGGAACAGGCCCAGTTGTCTCGGTGGATAGTCCGTGCTTGCGCACATTGTATATACTGTAGAAGTTTTAACAGATTTCCTCCTTTCAATGTTATATTGTCATTGAGAATGAATCACCTGGGATGGAGCAAGATCTGAAAAAGAGAGATGTAATGTGACTGTACCCAGTAGTGAATTTGCTCGTAAATGCCATCTCATTGACCTGACTGTAACTTTTTATTTGCAATTCAAAGTTCTGCAAGTTGGAACTTGTAAAGTGTCTGCTCAGCTAACCTGAGCAAACATTTGTTTTGTTGCTAAGCAGCCAGCGGTCAGTGATAATATTAGCATTTGACGTCTCCTATCTCCAACTTGTGAAGGGGACATTTTTTTTTTTTGTTTTTGCAAATCACATCCACTATACATAAGAATTCTGCTTTGCAGGATGCAATCTACTTGCTGAGAGGTTGATAAACAACACGAAACTTGCCAAATATAGTGTAATTGAGCAGTTTCACTTCCTCTTGAAGGCCAGATTGCATATAGAGCTGTTTATCTGATACTGTGGCTCTTCCCAAAAGGGAAAGAGTGTCCAGCAGCTCCAGCCCTGGAAGAGTGGAGGGTCTGCAATGATCATCCCTGCATGGTGTTCTACTGGGAGGCTGCACCGTGGGGACCCTGTATTGAAGATGCTTCCATGAATCTGAATGGAACCGCTTTGTGGAACGGGAGCTCTACATGTGCCATTGGTGTCCAGATACGCAAGGTCATCTGCATGAAGTTGAATGCTGGACCTGTCATTAATAAAAGGTAAGTTGTCTGTCTGGGATTCTCTCATAATTTCAATTTATCTATATAGTTTACTGTGGATGATAAGTTTGTACTATTTTTGGTGATTAATATAGCTCTGTGTGTATAGGTTAACAACATCTTAAGACTTAAATGATTTTCTGTATCATAAGTAAGATGTTATTTAGGGCAGTATAGTGTTGTATGGTACAGTGCAGTTAAGTGTTGATCTCTGGATCCAGTTAACCCTTGACTTTTCTTAGTCCTTGCTGTTTGCTTTTCACTAATCTTCTGATCTCTGCCTTTTGCCACTTTTCCATTGACGTATCAGCTCAACTCATCTCAACTCAGCGAGACCATTTTTCCTTCCTTTGTTTCCGTTATGTGAGACAGGTACCGTCAGATACTATTTTTAGTGTCACTTTCACCAAGGTTCAAAGTGAGCTAAAGCGATACTAAAGTATAGTAAAACCATGCAGATCATAGACTGGTCGATCCAGAATTGGCGCTATGTCAGTACATACTGTACGAGTGTCATCATGTCATAATGCAGCCAAGCTAGCAGGCTCTGAAAATGTCAGAGTAAATTTTCAAGTAGGCTCTATCTTGGTAAATCGACCACAGATTTGAAGTCTAAACAACTATGTTCTCATCTGAAAAAATCTTAAAACTGCATTTTATTTAGAAAATTATAACTTACAACTTACAGTTGTAAGTGGAAAAGCAATGCACTGGCATCAAAACCGAGCCAAGTTGAGTAAAGTTGAGGTGAGTTGAGCTGATACGATCAGTGGAAAAGTGCATACAAACAGCAGTTTGTAGCTGTATCCCTGTCTGACACTGACACAAAACAAAAGGAACATTTGGGGTGAGATATATAAGGGCTTAGAATCTGTGAGAAGAAGATGTGGGTCATCTTTCT
>JAPQRN010000015.1:22619026-22672514 GCA_037367275.1 Coranthus polyacanthus
ATAATTATGACTGACATTTCTCAAGTGAATTCTGTGACTTTTAGTGAGGACTGGAAAGGGTCTGTAGTGTTCCCAGGTTAAGAGCAAGCCTCATTGACCTTTAGAGCCTCCTATTTCAATATAATTACAAAATGGCTAAGTTAAATACCTGTGACATTTCAAAAAGTTAAGTATATGGGTGAAATTTTGAGTCTGTAGAAACAAAGAACTTAAGTAAAGGTTTTAACTAAGAAAGAGTTTATCTGTCGTTCATTTTCACTCAGCGGATGACTAAACCAATTCAAAAAAACATATATAAATGTCAAACAGGCGTATCGGTCTCATAATTGGGCTGCCATTAAGCATAATTAGAATACTTATTGACAGCTAGTTATAGCATGGGTTTCTCAATTATCCTATGTCAGTGAAGATCATATCAGTGGTAATGTTTTGATTAAAAAGATGTGTTTCTAACACATTCACTACAGCTATCACATTATCTATTTTCTTTTGCTACATTTCACTTTTAATTTTGTTGTTTGAAATGTAGTCTTCCTTAGTGTTTTGTAAATCTCACAGTGTTTTATTACACCATGACATTTTCCATATTCTCAGTATTAGCAATTTCTATATTCTGTGGTCAGTAGTATGGTGTACTTGCAAGATTGTATTTAGAAGTAACATTTACCATTTATCATGTCTATTAGCACCTCTTCAAGTTTCTTCAGCGTACCGTATACTGACTGATATACTTGTTACCTTTAACATTAACATAAAGAATCAAATGAAATGTCAAATGTTTTGTACATTATTTGGTAGTAAATTATCCAAATGAAGCCGTCAAGCCCTCAAGTTTTCAAATTTCCTTCCAAATTTCGCAATATTAATAATAATCTTTTCACTAATAATCCAAAATTTAGTTGTGAATAGCATAGACTTCTGTGAATTGAAATAAAGCCTTACTGATTTAAGCTTTGCACAGCGTACCCATGTCCTGCAGAAACACTCCATGCAGCACAGCTTTAATTTAAAACTGTTTCTAGCAGCAGACAATAGGTGCAACATTTAGGAACAGTGTGAAATAAACCTCCTGAGTAATAGATGCAATCAGTGAGTAACCCTTGGAGACTTGCTTTGCATATCGACATATGTTTGCTAAATAAGCTGCCTGACATAGTGGTTACCCGCAAAGCCACAACAGAGTGTAATGGTCTTTACACTATACATCAGTGCAGGCTTGTGTCCATTTTTACTAATAAAACTGTTAGTAAGCCATTAGTTAATAATGGGTTAGACATTAATAAAATGTATTTGATTATTTCGGAAACAAAACATTTACAGAAAATTAATTTGTGTCAGACTAAACAGAATAACTCCAAACTCTCCCTTTCATTTTCTGTTCTTTTTGGCTTCTTTTTGTACTACTTAATGGATATTAGAAAAAAAAAATTATATTCAAAGTTGTCATTCTCCATTTGATATCGTAGTTAATTTTACACCAATTAAGAGTCAACAGCAGACATGTAGTCTGCGGCTGTGGTTACGTAAATAACCATTCTGATCAGAGACTCCATGTTTACATGGATGTTGATCTGATAAGACGTGCGTTAATATCCTCAAAGAATTTAATCAGAAGTAACTTTTTTTTGACATGCGCAAAGTAATTTTGCTGGTTCTGCCAGAAATATAACACATGACGAAGAAGAAAAATTTGGGAAAAATGTTTGCTTTTTCTTTCTCTATTACACACCTTTGACCATCCTTAAATCTTCCATCTAAGTCAACAACCAAAAACCTGCATCAGCCACAGTTTGTTTTGCTGCCCCCATGTTTCTATCCCTCCCAGAGACTCGTCATGTGACCTAATGTTACCTCCACGTGGGTCAAGCATGAGCAGAAAGAAAGAAGTGATCCGATCAAGTGTTTACATGGTTAAAAGGTGATTAAAGGTTTTGGTGGAAACATGATAGAAAGGTGGCTACTGTAGAAAGAGCTGAAGAGCAACCATTAAAGTTCAGCTTAATGAGGAACAGTTGAATTACTGGATGAATTGTGATTCCCAGGCTCAGGCATGTGCAGTAAGATTAGAATGATAGTTCAGTTTTGGAAACAAGCATGTGATAGGATTTGTGGTTTACAAAGCCAATATGCCCTTGGCTTGAGAAAATGCTTCCTCCCATTTCACTGTGTATCTAGTAGCCTCATGTGGGATGCATGTTGATTGAATGTTAATGTCTGACCAAGTGCAGAATTAGGTGAGGGATGAATCCTAACCATGCTAAAAAGGAAGGTTTCTATTGAATTTAAGATGTATGTGGAAAATGTGTGTGTTGTAGCTGATAACTTGGAGTCAGCATTAATCTGAGAATGGATTTCACATTCACTATAACACACTGTGTCTAATTCCATCCAACTTCCGACTCATAGTTGAATTTGTCATATTCCTCCCTAAAATTGGAACTGCTATTATTTAACTGGAAAATTATTCAATGAAGAAAAAAACCCTTCTAGTGATATTTTAAAGCTAGAAAGATGTGACTTGAAGATATATCTAATCCACATTACTTCTCAATGCATCATAAAGCATTATTATAAAAGCAGTGTGACTAAAGTGCACAAAGATTAATTTTGATGGCAAGGGTTTATGTTTAAAAGCCTTGCATTGTAAGAAATAGTAAAAATGTGAAATGTTTCTCTTTTTGAGTTGGATTTATAAGATATATATAAATCCAACTCAAAAAGAGTTGGATTTATTATGGAAATACCATAACAAAAATGGGTAACATTTATGGGAGCAGATGACATCAAAGGCCACCCATTTCAAACTTTGCAGTGGTGGTCTCTCTCAATAAAAGACACTAGGATTGACAGAACAGGGATTCTACTGTCAAAGTAGGTTTGGTTAAGTGTTAAGACTTTTTGAGGTAAATGGACAGAACTAAAAGCGGGCATGAAATCATTGCTTGGTGATGATAATTGAACTTACGGGTTACTACCAAACCCTCACACTTAAATGTCTTTCATATGTTTTTGCATTTCTGTTGTGTGAAATAAATGAATATAAACAATCCAGTACTAATTGAAGCTTTTAAAATAAAAAAATAAATTAACTAATAGGGGCTTTTTAAAAGAAAAATCTATATCTGTGATGTTTGATTATAATAAAATCATGGTTTAAAGGGGCAATTAATGAGATTAAAATGAAAACTCCTAGGATCAATAGAAGGGGGCAGTATTTTACCAGAAAGTTGTGGTGGTGGTGTCCACTGCTATTGTAACGTTGCTATAATTTTCATGTATGATGTCACCCTATTGTTCATATTATACCATGCTTAGATCTGTTTTTAGCAAGAAAACCACCACAGCAAAACCATATATCAGCGGCATTTGAAATGTTTTTCATGATGGTTTATGTTGTCATTAGCTGCAGTAGATAACTGGTGTGAATCAACAAACAGCTATCTTAGCAAATACAATAACACTGTAACTTCATACCATTACAAGCTATTGCTATATCACCAATTTACCAGTCTAGAAGAAGCATTGTGAGTTCAGCATCAAACTTAATTTCTGCACTCCCAAGAGCGGTCTCCATCGGTGGAAATCAATGGTAATGGTCTCTCTCATTTTGCTTCTATTTCGGTTACTTCTTTTTTGCCACCAAATGTGGTTTCTTGTCAGGAGTAAGTGGTGAAGGTGGTGATAATGGCCATTTGGCAAAAGCTCATTGCATTTACTGTTCCTCTCAGAGCCTGTCCTTCCACAAGACAAGAGGTTAAAATATGCCATTTAGGCAGTACTACTTCTTCTTCTCATGCTGGGGCAGAAGATTGTCAGCAACACTGGAGCTGCAGTAGATATCTCTGAACCACAATACAGTGAGGCGTTTGACATAACATCAAAGCCGTTATTTCTTCACTCTCTTCATAATTTCAGTGCATTTTTGAATCTAAAATTACAAATTGGCCCTTCAACCTAAACACCTACATTGCAAAAATAAAAATGAGACCCTTTCCCATAGCTGTAGTTGTAAATGTTGCCTAAGTAATATACTAATAATAGCTGTTATCTCTGTTGCAATGACTTTATACAGACCTTATATGTAAATGACCATCCCACATATTCTCAACAGATGTGTAGAAGCTCAACAGTTTCTGTCAGAGGGCAAAATTTAAAAGTCAAATAGAAATCAATAAAATGGATTAAAGGCATGTTTGTAGATCAGTGAATCCGGAAAGACACTGAAGGGTTGTGGAGAGGGGGAGTTGCCTCCCCTGGTAATAGTGCTTTACCTAAAACCAGGATAGCCTAGTGCATTTAAAATTATGTCTTTTCTTGTGTGTCTGTGTGTTTTTATTCCTTTTTGGAAAAAAACAGTATAGTACTGTCAACCACTCCTGTCCACAACTGGTACCTCACAAAGTTTTAAAAGGTCCCTCCCACTATGTTGGCTGGTAGACTCTACAAGGGCACAACGTTCTCATGCCACCTCATTTGTTATTTTATGCCTTTTGTGTTCAGTCTGACAATGATACTGTGGTGTTCTGCATATCAATTCATATCCATCATTGTATTTACTCGTCCTGTTGTTTCATTTGTTTATTTACTCTTTTTTTTTTGCTCATTACTATGACACAGGAAATGTTATGTCAACTAATGGAAATGTGCTCCTTCCACCAGGCTTCCTCTGTAGAGTAAATTTCAGAGCACCTTGCTGCATAGTTTTACATTCTAATGAGATTCTCTGTGACACTGATATAATATTGTTGCTTTAAGCATGGTCTTAAGACTTTTGTGTTAGCATTTAAATACTTGCTTATAGATGCACTATTTACCTTAAACCCCATTGGCATAGATGCTTTTGTGTTGTTTATGAAAACATGACATTAAGCCACACAAAAGCTTCTTGTTTTGTAAGGTTTTAGAAATCAGGCTATGCTCAGCCACCCAACTGTAAAACATACCATACAGCATCTCCCATTTGATGTATGATTTGGACATTCAACATTAAATTCATTTCAGTCAGGATCACTCTCGTCAAAAGTAAAATAGGGAGAGCAGCATCCAGATCATAGGGAACAGAACGGAGCATACATCAATGACAAAACAATTACATTGATTAAGACAGATACAGAATGAAAAGGTGGAGCTAAGCAGTTTAAATATGGCACCCTGAACTAGATTAACCAATAGGATATGAAGAAGAGAATCAGCTGAGCCATCAGCTGATGTGGGCTGGCATTGAGATCAGCTGCTGTCAGTCATGCACTGGTATATGGGCTGAGCTTGACTTCGTGGCCTGCCTGAACTAACGCTATGCTCAATTTCAGTCAAGACCGTAATTCATCTCCATAAGTTATATTTGGTGGTATGACTGTGTTCCGGGAGCTCACCTTCCTGCTCTTCCATGAGCATATATAGAAAGCCTGGAGTGGAAGAGCAGCATCAAGCCCCCCCCCCATACCAGGCAAACCACCCTGGCATCCCACACACAACTTATGACAGTTACTGTTTGACCCAGGGGATATGGGGCAAGCTTTTGGTGCAATGCCTGAGGTAGAGTTTACAAGCAGATGACCCATAGCGCATAGGATCTGTGTTGAGCATGTGAATGACTGTGTAGCTGCAGCTGTGTAGCCAACCAAGCATATAGTCAACCATTGAGTGTAACTTAGAAATTCCTTTTGTAAAAATGCCAATGATTATTCGCAGTTAGAGTATGAACCCCCAAAACAGAGTGGCAGCAATAAGCCATACTGAAGTAATGCGAAAAGAATGTTGAGATTACCCATGAAACCCTCCCGAAGGCAGGTGACTTAGCTTGTACTGTATGCTGGTGGAATGGTGAGTTGAAATCCACTGAAATGCCCCTGACAATAAAACACTGTCAGTCTGACAGCAAATGATGATTGACGGTATCTGCCATCAGCACCAAAAGAGACACAACTCACTGTAAAAATCACTCACTAATCAACCTTTCAATGAAAATCACAGACTGAATCAGGTTCTCTTGCACCAGCAGAAATGGCAAGAGAAGGAAGCTTGCAGAAGAAGAGCAAGAATGGCAGCAGGCTGAAGAAGCAATGTTAGTTTAGCAGTTTACATATGGCACCTTGAATGAGATTAAGCAATAGGATGTCCACATCAGCTGATGTGGGCTGACATTGAGATGAGCTGCTATCAGTCACGTACGGGTACGGAGGTCTTGACTTTGTGGTCTGTCTGAACTAACGCTACACTGAATTAATATTATTTTGAGCTATTTTTGTTGTTGCAAAATGTAGCTTTAAATGAAACCTTGTTTTTTAGGTCCTCTTCTTCATCTTCTCCTTATTTTAGCATTTCATGATTCTGATGACCTTGTCTGCTTCTGTCTTCTCTTGTTAGAGCTAGCTCTGTCTTTTCTGACAGAATGCCCTTAATTCTTTGGCAGGTTTCCTTTTTCTGTAAAAAAAGAATTTGCCAAAATCTTCTCAGTGATATTTTCCTTAAAACCAGTTGAATTGGACAGACTGCGATTTTTTTTGCAGTTAATTGAGTGCTACATCAGGTGTTTAGTAACAGAAATAAGCCATCTGGTCGTGTTGTGTGTTCTCAGTAATTATTCTCAGTGTAAATAGGCACATACTGCAGCTACAGTGTTAGGTTATGATATTGTTATTTATCTTTCAGATACCAGCACTTTGCTTAGACACTAAATACATCAATCTGTCAAAAGCATTAGCTTTCATGATATTCTGTTATTATAAATGCTTTGTTTTTTAGTGATCCATCATAGTTGTAAAGAATCCTGATAAACTTGTTGTGTTTGAAGGTTGCATTAGAATTTTAGTAGGGCTTAAATAAACACTGTGGAGGGATACTTTATGTCTTACACTGTAACAGGACTGTAGAGACCTTTTCTTTTAACCAAACAAAACAGTTTCTCATGCTCTGGCTGATGTGGACAAGGACTAAAACATTTCTTGCTGACATTAGAATAATAAGATATCTGTAGTGAGTCGTCAATTTGGGGTTTTTATCTGAGCGTTATCTGTGTGATTGTCGTGACATCCCTGCCTTCTCTTCTGTTTGCAGGAGTCAGTTGTATTGGGGAGAACGGCGAGTCGGCCAATATGACAGAGTGCCTGCAATGGGCTGGCCCCATGCCCCCTCAGATCAGAGAATGCCGAGTGCCTTGCAAGGATGACTGCACACTAACTGCATGGTCTAGGTTCTCTGAATGCGCTGGATGTGGCAACTTCCGAAGTCGTAAACGCTCACTCACAGGTAAGGGCTCTGCTCTTATTTACAGATGGCGAGACACAGATCTCACTCAGGGGAACTGTTACCTTAAAAGCAGAATGATTGGATTATCTTCTTAAATACACAGTTGCAGCTTTTCTCTCCTGCTGGTGAGGAAAAGAGCACTTAAAGATACATGTTGGTGGTTATTTATCTATTGTTTTGCATGTCTGTCAGCTAATTTACTCAAGAACCTTGAAGCATATGGCTTAGTTCACCTTCCAGAAGTAGCTCAAGTACACTTTCGAACGCTGCTGTCATTGCAGCATGCACTTGTGTGTGCTGAAACGCTGCTACACTTTGACATATATAAAGCAATTCACTTCAGCCTTGTTTCTTGATTCATTTCTTTTACTGTAATTTGCTACTGTCCCTGCAGTGTTATGTCAGGTCTAAATTAGGTCTTATACAGCTTGTAATCCCTTATTTCAGTACAGATGGCCAAATGTGAATTACACACTGTGGTTGCAGACTGGGCTGGATACTATTTGTCTTCATGAATATTTGATTCAATGCCAGAGGGGTTGCAGTAAACACACCCCGTCTTCTTCTATAATATTCTTGGGATCCAAGGAGTGAAATCAGGCTTAGCTTGGTGGTGGGTTTATTTGGGTAGAGTGTGTGCTTATGTTCAGTAGGTCAAAACAGCGGTAAAAGGTCAGTATGGTTGTTTGTTTATGCCAGCTTTAACAATGTCAGGTATATTGATGCAAAGTGAACTACTGTGGGTTTACAGTCTAGTACGAATGTTGGCAGCATACCAAGCTTTCTGCTTAGATAACAGAGCAGTGTTGAAAACATTGGTCAGAGGATTGGCAGGAGAAAAAACGGCTACAGCTACATTTCATGAAGTGAATATAGACAATCTTCTCCTTAATTTAGTATGTATTGTTTTTTGTGTTGAAGTAATTTGACAACCTCCTTTGTATCATTCTGCTTACCCATAAAAAATCAATGTGTTTAAAACCAACACAAATCAAGAAAATCTGCACACACACCTAAAAACAAACAAACGGCAACAGAAATCTTTCTTTCTTTCTTGAAGGTTTATTTTGACCATAAAGAACAGTAACAAATGAAAGCACAAAAATAAGAAAACAACAAGTTATGTTCAAAAAGGAGTGGGAAGAAGTCGAATCTTACTAAATCCCACCCCTTTCTATATTCCGAATAATAATAATAATAATAATGATAATAACAATAATAATATAACACAATAATAGTTATAATAATAATAGTAATAATAATAGAAACAAGAATAATTGTCCTCTTCTGTATAGCTCTGCATCCAGTCCAATACCACACCTCTGATACCGTATCTTTCTAGTATTTTGATTAATTTATCATGATTTATAGTGTCGAAGGTTTTCTTGATATCCATGAATATTCCAATTGCATGCTTTTTTTTTTGTTGAACAGCGTTTGTGACCTCTTCCATCGCTTCAATTATTGCATGTAATGTTGCTCTATTTGATCTGAAACCATACTGACTGTCAGAGAGTAATTTGTGCTTTGTTATGAATGTATCCAGTCTGTTACTGAAGAGTTTTTCTAGTATTTTGGAAAATTGTGGAAGTAAGGAAACAGGTCTGTAGTTGTTGAATGATGTTTGTTCCCATTCCCAGCAGAATGACTTTGGCTATTTTCATTTAGTTTGGAAATGAACCAGTTTGAAATGATAAATTACAGATGTATATGTTAACGGTTTGGAAATCCCTTCAGTGACTTTTTTTCACTATTGTCATGTCAATATTGTTATAATCAGTTGACGATTTTGTCTTTGTTGTCATCTAGTATTCTTCTATAATAATCTTTCTTGCTTGCTCTCATAGTATTAGTTAATTTATTTTTATATCTTGTATATTTATTTTCTGCTTCTTTAGTTCTTAATCTTATGAATTCTCTATATAGCTTGTTTTTGTTCTTACAGGCATTTTGCAATCCCTTTGTGATTCACGGACAGTTGCTGTATTTGATCTTTTTCCTGTATTTTTTGATCAGACAGTTTTTATCAAATAAAAGTTTTTTTGTCTTTTTATTCCTGTAATTATAATCATAGGTGATAAAAACTGGTAAATGGTCAGTGATGTCATTGATTAGTATCCCGCTTATTGATTTATTGTCAGTGTCATTAGTATATATGTTGTCAATCAGGGTAGCACAATTTGATGTATTATGTTATCCTGGCGGGTCAGGTGATTTTTGGAAATAGGCTTAAACTGTACATAGTATTTATATATTCCTCTGTTGTTTTATGTTTATATGGATTTGAAATATCAGTGTTGAAATCACCACATATGAAAACTACCTTGTTTGTCGTTTTTGAATACTCAACCTCCATCCATTCTCTGAAACTATCAATGCTTGTACCTGGTGCCCTGTATATGCAGCTGACTATAATATTTTTTATGTTCTTCTATGGGTATTTCAATAGTTACACAGTTCTAGTAGATTGTCAAAAACAGTTTACTGTACTTTCTATTATTTTAAAATTCAGATTTTTTTTCCACATATAGGGCAACTCCTCCCCCACCCTTGTTTTTCCTGTTTATATTCACAAATTCATAACTCTCCAGTTCAAAGTTCAAAAAGTCTCGTGGATTGTGTTCAGTGAATTCAAAAGTTCTCAGTTCCAGATCATGATCGTTTATCCTCTCGGTTATGCAGTTGGTATTGTTTCTAGATGTCGATGAGTCAGTTCAGTCAGTGTATATTATGGTCGTGTGTGGATGGTTGTTACCTTATAGTCCAGTTCTTGTTGATCATTCATATGTTTCCAGCTCCTCCATCCTCCTGATACCCAGTACTTTCTCTTGCGGCCCTTTCAGTTTTATGAATATTTTACAGATATTAGTCCATGTGTTCATTATCTTCCCCTGCTTTCTCAGGTAGTGTGCTTTTCTGGCTATGTCAGCATTGTGTTTAGTTAACTAGATGTTCATTAATGAATACGTTTGTTCCCTTTAATTTTTTTCCTTGTTTGAGCAGTGCAGACTTGTGTTTTCTATTAACAAACTTGATGATCAGAGCTGGCTTATTAGTGGCACTTTTTTCTGTGTGTGTGTGTGACATGCCTCGATTTTGTCACAGTCCACGTGGATCCCTTTGGATTCCGGGAAAGCAACCACTTGTTCCTCCATGGATCTAACGTCCAGCTCGTCAGACTCGTCTGTATTGGTGCCGCTCACTGCCAGAGCATATATGCGGGGTTTAACTTGAAGACCCGTAATAATTACATCATTCATCCTGGTGTACTGCTCCAGGTCTGCAACCTTGCTCTCCAAGTATGCGAGTCGCTTGTTTTTTTCTGCATTTTGGACAAGAAGTGTCTTCACCTCCCCAACCAGCTCCAAGATTTCTCTCTGCTGCAGTCTGACAGCAGAGATTTCTTCTGCAAGAAAGTCGATTGACATTTTAAGTTCATCAACTTCCTCAGTCGTCAGTACCTTTTTTGGGCCCATGTTGTCAGCTCAAAACAGCTGTTTGCCGGCCGGCTGTCAATCTGGCCAGCTGTTAACTTAGTGGCTAGTTAGTTCGCCAGCGTCTAACTCTGCTACGTTAACTCACAGTCCGTTGTCCTTAATCTGTGTCATTGGCAGAGGTCTTACAACAGATAGTCCGTGGTCCAAGATCAAAAGCCGAAAAGTCCAGAAATAGGTCAATAACGAGTTTCAGTGCACAGGTCTACAGCAACTTTCTGACAGCAACTAACAGGAAGGTGACAGCCCTCAACACTCAAATTAAATGATTTATATTGTGGGAATTTATATTATGCCCACACAATGGACAGTGTGTCACCACAATGTGATTGTGTAATTAGGTTTATGTCCACATAACATAGGCAGACAGCGGTGCACACACATACAATTAATTGGAAAATACAACAGATTTGATTTTGCATTTACTTTTTGATTGTGTGTGCAACTAATTACTGTGATTTCCCTATTGTTGCTCATAATATAAAATAAGCCACTTCAGCTGTAGACTGTGAATTAATCTGTGACTTGACCAAAGATTGTATAAATAGATGTTGCCTGTGTAATACAAAGAGCAAGGCTGGTCATTACAGCTGGTCCTTTAATAAATAACTTATAGAAATAAATAATAAAAACAAACTGATCAGAAAGATGGCGATTTGAACACAAATCTGCCTGATTAAATCTACCTAAAAAGTCCAAAATCACCTTTGGGAAAAATGTAGTGGCTGTGTACTTTGCTTTGTCAGATTGTCCAAAGTCCCGTAGAATACATAAGGGGAGGGATTTATGACCAATACTGTAGCCAGCCACCAGGGGGAGTTCAGGACTTTTTGGCTTCAAATTTAAAGCGCTCTCCTGATGGCCATCATATGTACAGTCTATGGTAATAGTAATTGGCTAGTGATTTACTGACTCATACCAAATTATACATGTTAATGCAGATGCCGCTGTAAAAATAGTTAACATAACTTAAATGAAGAATGTTCAAAAATACCACGCTGTAGGTGCTATTTAGACATATGTCATATGGGTATTGAAAATGTAGATTCTGACATATTCCAAAAAGCAGATGTAGTGCCGGTAACGAAAGCTTGTTAATTGCAGGCAAATGTTTTTAGCTACACTGCAGCTTTGTTATTGAACTATTCAATACAAGTCAGACCTTGTATTAGACATCATGGCCATAATTCAAGAAATGCTCTATGGACATGGCCCTTAGAGTGATACCAATCAGCTGTAAAAAAAAAATAAAAAAAAAAAAAAAAAGGTTAAACTCACCAGTGGCACAAATTGTGGAGGCTGGACTATTGGCCTTGTTAAAAAGTCTGCCCTTAACGTTTGTAACAGTTTTGTTTTGTTTCTACTATTATTTGTTGTTATTTTGTGATTTCATCTCATTTACTTGTTATTTTATATTATGAAATATGGATTGAATGACTTAGTGACTAAATTAGAAATGTATTCCAGCAAAATTCCTCTTGAGCTCGTTGGGAGAATGTGGCATTCTCGCAAAAAAAAAAAAACAGTTCACCAAATGAACATATAGCACTTGGCTGGTGTGCAGGGCAAGGATTTATATAAGATTTGTTAGCCATACATCTCAAAGTACATGGATTTCACCATCCTGTAGTGAATTAAAGAAGTGGAAGATTGCCATAGAATGGATTTTGAGAAACAGAGAGAGAAAGGAGTGAGTTTGGGCACAGTTAATGCACACCTTCTGCAGGCATTAATTGCACTAGCCAAACTGCATGCAGCAATTTGTGCTGCCAAGCAGATAGCACAAATTCGGCACAAAATCTGCCCCTTTCCATGAAAATAAACCTCACTGCAAAAACTATCTAATTCACAAAATAATTGTTCAGCTTGTGCAATTAACAACTGTAGAAAGCTGGTGTTAACTGCTCACAAACTTACCTCCAGCTCATTGTCTCTCTGTCTATCTCTCTTTCTCCACATTTTTGAGTTTGTGAGGCTTGAATTATATTGAATTAATGTTTGATATCAACCTCAAAATTTCAGTCAGATTTCGGAGGGATCAGGTCGGTATGCATCTTATCTTAGAGTTTCAGGCACGTAAATATAAAAAGTTCTGATTTAGTTACAACACTTCACCGCACTATCCCACAATAGCAGAGTGTTACAGCTGCAGAAAACACAACATTAATGACCATCAGATCCTGACTGATCTGCTGTTAATGAAGTTTCAGCTGCTGCATCCTGTGCGTAAATGTGCACAGTCTCTTTTGGAGTTCGGAGACACCGTGACACACAGCCAGATGTGACACCAAACAGAACATCAGTACTAATGCCTCTGTGAAATCACAGATATATTCAGTGACACATAACATTATTTTAAGAGTCAGATATTAATCAGACATGTTTCAGATCTGCCTCAATAATTAATAGCTGGAGCCTATTTTGATGGACATTTCAGTAGATTGTGTTATGAACGTAAAATACTAGTCAAGCATGAAAGTTGGTTTGTGATTATAAAGAACTCTGTGTGTGCACGTCTCTGCTCATTAAAGACATGCAATTTGAGGGTTTTTGTAGCCACTGCAGTTTTCATTATGGACCAATCTGTGTGCTGAAATGTGAAGAAACACTAGAAACTCCAATGCAAAACAAGGACAAATTACACTCAGGTGCATAACATTATGTGTGTTTGCCCCCGCATATCATTAGTGCAAAATCTTTTGTGAACGGGTCCTTGAAACAGAGCAGATTGAAGGCATAAAGACTACCCAGTTCCCTGCACAACTGGCAGGTGCAATCCATTCTTTGTGGACCAGGCCCACAGTGAATTGTAGCCATTGGTTGCATGGTCAGTAAATTTAGACAATTAGAATATACTCTAGATTTACCACTCATGGCATTGCTTTAATATTGGTTACTTACACCTTCAACACCTCTCTGATCACTGCTAAAGCACCTTAGAATAGGTTTTCCTGAACCTACCTACTGACCATAAAGTTATATAACTTGTCAGGGAATAATAACCCAATTATGCACTATTACTGATTGCATGTATGAGATGAAAATTGATTATGCATTAACAGTGTTTATCGAATGACAGTGTGGTGCTTTTGCCCAATTAAGTGGAAGAAAAGTTCATATAGACGTTCGAGTAAAAGAGGATCGATTACCCTTTGTCTATTTATTGACATTTTTTTCAAGTTAATTCATCCATGGCCTTTGTGGTTCTGCAATGAGCTGAAGTTTATTCTCTCACCACTTACTCACATTTTTCAGACACTTAAAAGCACACCTTAAACAGTGTTAGAGAGACACAGAAACCTGCAGAAAGCCTTGGCTGCCAAAAGAGTATCAATTCAACAAATATTAAAGTGCTGAAAGTTGAAACAAGTTGGATATTATGCGCTAGAATGCAGATCCATTGGTACAAATAGGCTGGTGTGGTCATATCACTAGTAATGTAGTTGTCAAAGTGAAGTGATGTTACCTCAGCGCTCTTCATCAACCACCAGCAGTGGTGTAGATTGAACAGATTGTTGGTGAATTGCAGTGCGACAGCAGTGAGTTCACACTCTGTGAGGAATGTTTGCAATCAGACCCACTTTAGAAACAGATGGGCTGATCACTGAGCGCACGGGAGGCCGAGGACACATAGGATCTATGAAACAAATATGAGTACACAAGTATAGGAGGACTAGCAAAAGTGCATTCCAACTCTGGAACAACACTTTGTATGTGTGTGTGTCTCAGTCTGTCTTCATCTAGCTCTAGACAAGGAGCACTTTTATTTTTAACGGCACAGTACCAAGGTGTTTACTTTAATTATGACAGTTATATGGTAATTTGCTTATTCTTTGGAGACTGCAGTGTATTAATGTCAAATGTGGGTGCATTGCACAAACTGTTGACTAGCTCTGTTTCTTTTGGGACCAACAGGATTCCTTCTTAACCTAACAACAAGAAAATAATCTTGAGCATGAAGCTAATATAATGCCAGCTGGTATTCTATACAGCAGATTGTATCTAATTTGTTTTCTTTTAAATGACTATTCTTTGCCTGATTAATTATATTTCAGACTAATATCAGCCACTTTAATGATCCACTGCTGATAAAGAGTATGTAATGTTATATATTATTAGATTTCCTGCAGGTCACATAAGTCATATCTAACCATTCATTACAGAAAAATCTGAGCAAGCATGACACAGACAGTCCCTGAGATCGCAAAACAATGTGAACAAAAGTATATATGAACAAACACATATATTCGCAAAGAAGATAATTTTGCTAATACAGGAGGACTCTGGGGAGGTGGTACAGATGATTTTTCTCAGATGAGTAAGCTGATGAGTAGAGCAGTGTGGTGATGACAGAGCAGGCTGAATGAATGAGCACAGCCACAGTTAGGAAGCGCACTAATTGGTTTCAGACAGAGTGAAGTCAAGAACAATTGGTCAGAAAAAGAACTTGTGACTGATCTGACTTCCGTTCCTGCCATCCGGTCTCCAAGTTTGTATTCTAAAATCCAAGAGAAATCTAAAAGAAGAAAGAAGGGATTCAAGGACACTCTTCGTGACTAATGATGATCTGAACGCTATGAGACACATTCATCCATATCAATGACAGTTGAAACACAGCAAAGAAGACAGTTTGCCGAGAAACACATTTTAAAAACTGAAAGTGCACAACTTTGTCTTTAGAATGTGCTGAATGGAAATATTGTATGGGGAGTAGTTCTTCTATCAAATACATTATTTTGGCTAGTATTGATATGCACATGAAGAGGCACATGATGTAAATATTTTAGCAAGACTAATTTGTCCACAATATCATGTCTATGATGATATATAGCTGTTAGAGCAGAACAGCATATAATACTGTTCAGTGATGTAAAGCAGACAGTCAATCATGAGGAACATTTTTCCACAGTTGGACAGCTTGACAGGCTGTATCTGTTACTTGTCCAGATATTAAAAGTGACAACTGGAGGAAACATGCCTTCCATCTGCTGCATTACATGCTTATATATTTATACTCATCAGATATAATGAGCAAGACAAATTATATGAACCCAGAAGAGAACTGTATGGAGACGTTACCTATTCTTTTACTGTAAAATAAAAACTAAAAATAGATATATAATAAATAAAAATATATATTGTAATAATATTTCATTGTTCGTTTTCTAATAATAAGTAATTGTTGTAGTAGGATACTTACATACACGTTATGGGAAATATGTCAACATAACAAGACAATATAGAGTGAGACTACGCCGACTGCACTGGGCAGGTGGTATATAAGAAATTACCACACTTAAGTGTTAAGATATGGGACCACTAAGTTTGACACCTGGGAATACAACTGCATTATATGCCAAGTGTCACAGTCAATGTCTCGACAACGCCATGGGCTAGAATGCTCAACTTTTAACATTGTGGCCCTTTCAACCTCAGGATTAAACATAATATGAAGGTGATTCAAGAAGTTTTAATTTTGGAATCTCTTCTCTGTGTGCAAACATTTAAAGGTAAATATGTGACATTTTCATAAAAAAACAACAACAATGTATTGACCAAGTAGCTGATATTACTTGATGGCATTTAATATTACACTGTCAGTCGATGTGGTTTTCAGGATTTTAGTGCCTCATCCCTCGTTCTTCTCCAACTCCACCCACTTGCTTCCAAAAAACCAACATAGCAATGTCCATGTCGCACATCTCAAGGCTCCCAAGTGCAGTACACAAACCAATGGGTGACATAATGGAGGGTTCGTCCACTATTCATATAGAGTCTATGGTATTGACTCATACAGTAATAATTCTTCTCAGTCATCACTTATGACCCTCTGTCAGTGTGTGGCGCTGTATTTACTTGCAGAGACACTGTCCCCTGCCTGTATTTTCCTTTTTTCCTCTTGTTTTTCTGTGTTCGGGACATTTCTGTCAATAACAAACTGAGCCAATAACAAAAACAAGAAAAAAACATAACAACCACTCTGAGATGGTCAGAAAAGAATTTATTATTTCTCTATTTCACAGCATTTTTCCTCACTAACACCACTCCCACTCCTAATTCACTATGTAGCTTGCTTGACCACCACCTCCTTCCCTCGGTGCATATTTTACCTTTAATGTGAGAATATGGTGATCTAAACGTCACTGCTATAAGAGTATCTGTGCAGCTCTTTCTGTGTACTGTTGATGATTAATAATAAACAGCAAACAATGCATGATTATAGGAATTTATGAGTGAAAAACAAAGAATCCATCTGTTCCTGTTGCATACAAAAGGTTGATTTGATTCAAAGTAGTTTTATACTCTGCTTAGTGAAGACAATTAGCCAGATGTAACCTTAAGAGCTAACAGCTGTAATGATGTAACATGCCACTGTAAATGTGCACTGTTACCTTTAGGGACTTTAAAATAAAGAAGAAATTTCATTTCATTGTGCTTGCAAATAGCAGTAATCGTTCCCCGAGGTCCTTTTATAGTACTCTATGAATATTCATCAAAAAAGGAAAAGTGTTTCCTTGCCACTGGTCATTAAGCACTTTTGACTGATTTGCTCTTAAACTGAATATTTGCTGTGTTAGCTTCCACTGAAGAGAGTAAAGTCATATTTAAAAGCAGAGTAAGATGTAAAATTTTATCCAATCATATGCCTTGGCATCGATCCTGTTTTTTTCCAGCACAAATTCAGCTATGCTACATTTATTATTCATACACTGCATATTCACATTTAGTTGTTATCTCTGGTATCACAAACATGGGTGGAATTTTGGATTACTGTGTATCAGAACAATAAAATAGTAAACCAAGTTTGACACTTCTCATCACTGATTCACACGAATAAATGCAGCGCTGAGTTTTTAACATATTATTTATTATAGCCTGTTATATTTATGTTCTCATCTTTTTGATTGACCCACAAGTAATCTAAAAATAAATCTCCCACCTGGCCCTGTTTATTAATATTTTATTCAGCATATTAATTAGTATTTTATTTTTTACTTCCTTTATTAGTTTTAACTCACATGCCTTAATATCTTTTATTGGTCTACTGTTTGTCTTAATTGTTTTATTCAGTGCCATTTTACTGTTTTAATGGCTTGGATTATTACTTGTTTTATGGTTGGTTGTTGTTCGTGACTGAATTTTATTTTATTAATGGTTTTTAAATCACTTTTTGATTTATGTGTTTGTCTTGGGTGTGTTTATATTTGTATCTTACACTATCCACGTAGTCTTTTTGGCTGCAACTTGTACCTCACACTTTGTGCAGCACATTGTGCTTCCTCCTGGAATGAAATGCAGTACAAAAAATAAAGTTGTCACTACTTTTTTTTATTTTTTTTTATTTTTTTATTTTTATTTTAGAATTGTATATAATATCTTCTAACATTTTTCCCATTTTTTGCTCAGGTCGCAGTAAAAAGAAGGACCATTGCCTAAATGAGAAGCTGCATCCACTGGAAGAGACAGAGGCTTGTCCTTGCAATAACTTTTTGTCACAACCCTATGGGAACTGGTCTGGTTGTATCTTGCCTGGTCTTTCGGCCACAGGGTCACAGCAGGGCTGGATGAGCCACCGAGAGGTAAAGGAGTGTGGCCAAGGTCTGCGCTACAGAGCTGTGGCCTGTATTGACCCGCAGGGACACCCAGTCAACCCCATGCTCTGTACCGACTCAGGTAAGACTCACAGAAATATAATGCAAGAGTTGCATGGCTTTAAATAATTGGCCTTTAACATTATGTTTGCAAATAAATAATTTTAATAAATGAAATTAGTGTATTTTTTAGCAGCTTTCAAATGAATCACTTTAAATAGGCAAAATAATCAGCAGTAAAACTGTGATATTATAAAGTTATGTGTAAACAAACCAAAAGAAAACGGCACAATTATACAGTGTCTGCAGTTTCACTGTGCTTTGGTGACTCAGTGCTGGAATAAGACACTCATTAGTCCAATAATCTGCTTTTGGTGTCAATGTGTGCAAGTCTAAGGTCTGTGGTGCACAGGCCAGTGACTTTTTTGTCTGATGTCATTAATGTGGTCCTCACTGCAAAGCCTGAAAAAAAAACTGAAACAGGCCTCCCTCTGCTCTCTGCCAATGTTTAATTTCAGGCTTTATGGTAGAGGTTTGCCTCATCCCCTGCCCACTGGACTGTAAGCTCAGTGACTGGTCACCTTGGTCAGCCTGCGGTGCGTCCTGTGGCAGTGGGTTGAAGATAAGGTCCAAGTGGCTCCGGGAGAAAGCTTTCAATGGGGGACGCCCTTGCCCCAAACTGGATTTAAAGAACCAGGTAAGACAAGTGCCAGTGCTTGTATATTCATAACTTTCAGTGTAGTGCTAAAAAAGAATTGATGGAAGGCAAATATTATTGTGAAACATGAAATCAGTCTCATTTAGAATAAAAGCAACATGCTGATGTCTGTGTTGTCAGTCTTTAACACGTAGAGAAGTTGTTTGGAGCATTTCCGAGCCATTTCTGATTGTACTTTTGTCCCATGCTTGCTCATCTACAGTTTAAGGACCTTAGGGTAATTGATTTCAGTTTCCATGTAAAGACATAACAATAGAAATCAAACAAAGTTGACCTCATCATCCATCTACATTCTTCTCGAGTCACTTCTCCCTTGACTTGACTATATGCAGGAATGTAAATAATGGAATACAGAAGACATTATAGAACATGAAATTGGCATGGCTGTGCTGAATGCAGGAAATAGTTTACACAATACTAATTATATCCGCCAAGTTCTCTGTTTATATAGGCAAACAATGTTCCCTTACTAGGAGCCCTCTTGTGGTACATGCAGTAATTTGCTTGACTTTTTTTACACATATCTGTATGTATTTGGAGTATACTCTCCCTCAGCTATAGCTGTGTTGCAGTCGCAAAATAGTACAGTACACAGTGGATATTCTGTTCACATTTCAATGACAAGGTTTATTACCCAGCAGCCAGCGGGGCTCCGGGTTGACCTGTTCATTTTCTGGTGTCTACCGTTGGATCAAATCGTTTGTCTTGCAAGGCATGCCCTTTCCTTGACATAAAAACATGGACATGTTGAGTAACAAAAAAAAGAGGGCTATAAAGAGGGAGAAGTGGACAGATGGGGGCTTTCGATATTCCATAGTCAGGCTTTATCCAAGCTCTGAATATTTTGTGACAGCACATCTCGCATGGGGTCATGGTTTTCAAGAGGGGACGTGTTTTATGAATGCTGTTGCTATGCTTGAATGGGCTTGAAAGGACACTCTAGTTTGTAGAGGTCAGTATGTAGATGAGGCACAGCTCTGTGAAAAATATTCTAGTGTGTTCTAGTGGAGATTTGTGTACAGATGGTTAAGTGCCCACTAACAAGGTCTATATGCCCCCTGTTGTAATGCCCTGTAATAACACTCGCCATTTAAATTGGAGCTCCCTGTTGCTAATGCCCTCATGGATTTATCTAGAGGCTTGACCAGGGCTCATTGTTAACATTATCAAATTGGCTATTTAAAGTGGAGCGCATCTGTCCAAGGTGTGAGTGGAAAGATTTTATAACCTACCTGCTGCTGTGTTAAATAAGGAAACCCTTGGACAGTCACAAGTGACTACTTCTCGTGGTCTCTAAAATCACACTTTCTCCTTGAGCGGGTGTACTTCGTTACTTTATTACTTTATTTAGCCTCTGTTAAGGTTGGCTACTAAAAAAACTATTCAGATTTTTAATGGCTGTGTTCATATCTCACAAACAGTTGCTTTCCCAACACCCACTGTGTAACTGCACTCTAGCCAGGCCTCGCTCCCACCAGCAGATGTTTCCCCTCGAGCCACAGCCAGAAGTGACTGGCTTGACAGAAATGAAATTTACAGTGCACCACAACTCATCCTCTCGTCACAGGGTTGAGTGAGCAAGAAAGATAGGGGGAGAGATAGTAGGGAGAGAGAGAGAGAGAGAGAGAGAGAGAGAGAGAGAGAGAGAGAGACTGTGTGTCACCATGAAAATAATGAGCAAAAATGACCACAGATGTCAAACAGACTGTGTAGGAGTTGGGCTGTAAAGTAAACTGTAAGTATGCTCTTAATGAGGTAGTCTGTAAGATTTTCTACATTCTGGTAAAAACTGATCAAGAGCAAATGTAATCAGGATGAATAATTCATGTATCAAATGAGTAGAAGCCCATCACTGTAGAGCTTGTAAATGTGTTTCGTAAAGAGTGATTTGACTATGCTATGGGCTTAATAAAGTGAATATATATATATTACAGACTTTATGAAAACTGATGTACAATCTAAAAGCAGAAGTTAGTATCTTAATTAAGTTTGACTAGACATGTTACTCGTATTACTGTGCACATTTGTTTTTTTTTCATGAAAAATTCCCTGTTACTGGTTTTTTTAATGTAATTAAAAATAAGAACTATAAATACAAAAAAGCCAAACTTCTTTAAAAACGAGGTGAATCTTTTCACATTGATTGTATATGGTGCCTGCGTCTGACTAGATTCCCGGAGAGACTGCTACAGAGAGCGCACAGATGTCAAAGCAAAGCTCTGAGAGAAACACACAAATTGGATATATAATTGCAGGAGACATTTGAATTTCATCATACATTCCACAACTTTTTGCCTCCAAATGCTGAGATATTAAGTGCATTATCTCCATAAAATGCAACAGTGTTATCCTAAGTACCTCACAGTCACTGTGCTGGTTTCATAGGTATGTCTTTTTTTCTTGTTAATGCCTGTGGCATCAACTCCATTCACTTGGTCCCTGTCCACCCCCAAAGCTCTTCCACCTCACCTGTGTGTGTGTGGTTGGAGGTTTGTGTTTTTATCTATATCAGGGAACCAATATATAGCAATTTCAACAATTATGCCATACTGTAGTGACATATATATTTTCCCGAAAATCGTGTTGTATTGACAGTGAAGTCATTTAAAAGTTACCCAGTCTATTTACCTATAACAGAGTCGTTATATGTATCAACTTTATTGTCGTGCTGTGACTGTAGCTAATAGGAAGGTGTATTTCATTTCTATACAAACACATCCTCTTATTTATGGAATACAACAAATCAATATGTTTTCCATGTTCACTTATTGGTCTGTTGCAAGTCCAAGTCAGAGGAGAAGCAATGCCTTGATGCTTTCTGTGCTAATGAAGGCTTTCATGGTGCGAATGCCACATACAGAGAGAATATGCTTTGATTTGAAAATAAAGACTCTTTTCATTAACAATGTGGCCATTTTTGCTGTAATGAGGTCTTTTACTTGTTAATGTATTTCTGTTAATTTGGTTGGGTAATTTTATTTCCTTCTATTAACAATAAATTGGAATTACTATAATTATGCCAAAACCTGTCTGTTACTTGAGACTGAGCATGGGTTCAAGTTCAACAACGTTTAACATTCCCTGACGCAATTCATGTGTTCAGTTTTAAAATAACTCACTACTATAAATGTCACAAACTGTGAACATGCAACAAAATGGATCAGGGCCTCAGCTGCTCCCTGGCACAAATGAAAACAAATTTTATTGTTGTTTGTTCAAAATCATGTATCAGTGTAAGTCATGCAAATTCAAAGGCAAGTTAATTAAACCTATACAGTCCAAATAAGATAAGACAAACTACCCAAAATGGTTTTATTCAAGATATATATTGGCATTGTCAGTGTTGATGGTCCACACTCGCTCCTGTAGTGTGCCAAGTTAAGGATTTGGTGCTCGCCTTGTTCTTCCAAGTTGTGAGTGAATGCCTTGGTTTTGTTGTGTCAGGCCTTGGTGTATTTGGTCTGGTTAACTATGAGGCTGCTAGTGCTATTGACAACGTTTTCATGAATTGTGCTTCTGTTGGGAACAATTATTTGTTGAGAGTTTTTGTACAAACCTGCTTTTGGTTAATCTTTTTTTGGCAACTCATCAAAAAAAAAAGATTTGACTGCTCATGTCAGTGCGGTACTTGATTAGATTTGAGGTGTCTGTGTTTTCACTGGGTATTGTCTTTTGGTTGGCTTTAAATCCTTTCACATCACATCCTTTGTTTAATTGGCGTTAGGGAAAACACAAAACGATTTTTGATGATCAACATTTAGACTTTGTCCACACACTTCATATTCAGCTCAGTATGAGTATTATTTTTTAACTCAGAAGCATTAAGGCAAGTGAGAACATGATTTGCTGTTTATGTATCATGAATTTGGCCTAAACAGCTGAGTTGTCAACCTTCCATGAGTAGCTGTTGGATTATAATCACACTCAATAAACTCATGGCCATCTGCTGTTTACATTATCAGTGCTGCTTTCCATAGGAGATTATTTGTCTGCTCAATACTAAGGGTCTTCAGCTCCTAGTGTGAATGCCCTAATGAGCTTAATAAGAATGAGCAAAGTAGTCCTGCTGAGGAAATCTGATACCCATCATCACATTGACCTTTACTGGATCGTGGCCTGGTCATTGAGCATTGCTGCTGCAGTGCCAGAGACCTATGGAAGTTCTCTCTTAAGTTAAGACACAAACTAAACTATGCGTTGAAACTAGTTAGTTTAAAGCTAAAGCTCTTTGTTCCACAGAGACATAAGGTTCATCTAAACTGCTACAAACTAACCAAAATATTTCTCAGAAAATTATGTTTTCACTTCAAGGCACTGAAGGGCACTATACTTAATGCAACGTTTGTATGTTTTTTGTTTTTTTATCTCAATTGTCTTTGAGCACTTTGGAGGCTGACAGCTACAACTAGCTAATGTTAATCACCAAACAACCATAAAAGGTATGAAACCTGAGATATTATGATTAGGTGATAACTAATCAACTTCAATCTACAGCTAGTGCAAAAATAACAATAGTCACACTTATGGGTGAAATCATCAATTAAATCATAGATTAATATAAAGGCACCCTATTACTGGGCTTATTACCCTGGCAAACTGTTATAAATTACTAGTTGTTGATTAGCAAGTTCTCTAACCTTGTATATTTGCTTGGAAACAATGTAACATTGGTGTTTAATGTAAAATTTAGTCAACTTACCAGCTTCAATAACCCTATAACAGAGTGTAATGCTATGCTAGTTTGTGTACTTTAAAGGGATTTAAAGGTGTATCTATTATGGACAATGTGTTGCTGGTATAAGTGATTCCTCCTCATCTTCCAAGTTATCCCACCTTTCAAAATGATGCGCCACAGCGACTATTTTACTTTATAGCTACTAAGGGCTAGGCATAAGATTTAAGGTGTAACTTATGCCTACAATGGAGCTATTTCTGCTAGTGCAACCTTAAAACATCAATAACATGTAAACTCCATCCTGAATTAGAAATTACATTCAAACTAGGCTACATTTGAAATGACACATAGCTGGTCCAACCCACACTGATCAAGACCAAGGCACAGGACTTCCGCTCCAAAATGAAGTCAATGCAGAAGTGTCTTAAAGTGTAATACCCCTGATGGCCACTAGATGCTAGTTCCAAAAACCCCAGGCTCCCACAGACTTACATTGTACTTCTCTCTCTGGTCTCATTTGTTTATATGCTTTATATTTTACTCTATATGCTTTATATTTTAAGTCTTTAAATGATTGCTCTGTTGATAAGATTTGAAGTTAATAGAAGGCTTTGATGTCTGCCATGTCAGGTTTTTGATTGACAGGTGTGTATGACTGAGTCAGACTTTTGGAGTTTCTGTTCATTGAATAAAACTTATTTTTTCCCGACATACAGCTCCAGTGTAGTTGTTGTAGCCTCCAAAAAGCCAACATGGCGACAGCCAAAACACAAACTGCTGGCTTCAAAACAGCAGTTCAGAAACCAGTGGGTGATGTCATTGTCCACTTCTTATATACAGTCTATGATCACAACACACTCCCTCAGTACCCACAGCTGCTAGCATGGCTCTAGGCTCTGAGTCTTGTTTTTACCAGAGTGCACCTGAGTGCTAAACTCATATGTCTCCTTCATTAGAGGGACAGTGTTTTGCAGCCAAGTGCTGGTGGAGCTTCCTGAGGCCAGAAAGGTGTAATTAACATGGAGCAATGCTTGGGCATGTGTTATTCTCCCTCTGCAGGTCCGGCCGTAAAAAGTGTCTCCCAGCATTAAAAAGCATGCACATTGTCCGTGCATTCTGATGCACTGCCACCCAGAAAGGCTATGTTTTGCAGTAGCTCTATTTTTGCTTGAACCCTCCAGACACCCAGATAGTCCAGAGCCTTTACTTTAGATACAAAGGTTAATCATAGCTTCTACCTGCTAATTATAAAAACAAATTGCATTGAGTGCCTGGGTGAATACTAAATATGTGCTCATTGATAACTGTGATCACTTTTTAAGACACAAATAAGGACAATTCAATTTGAATTGTTAAATTGTCTTTATGCTTTTAACACTGTATTAACAGTACATGTAGCCATTTGTCTCTTTGATAGAATTACAATCTCCATCTCCCCTTACCCTCATATTTTAGTATTGAATTTTTGATTGTTTTTGTTGTGCCAGTCACATTTAAATTAAGATAAAATCATAACAAGGTTATGTCAGGTAGTGTCAGGTATTTCCAGTTAAAAGAAAGAAACGTAAAACAAAAGAAACAAACTGTGAATTGTGTGTCTGTTTGTGTGCATTGTGTTGTGACATTAATCACTGTTGTCACTATTAACTGAGTTCTCTCCTTGATGTCAGCATTGCTTATTTGAGCTGTAAAAGAGAGGTACGACAATATGACAGAGGAGGTCATTCAGAATTTTTTCCGTGTGTACAGTATGTGAAAACAAACTTTGACCATAGCTGTTTCGGATGTCTTTGCTAATACTTCCCTGTCTTGTAGTGCTGTGACCTGGTAATATATTACAAAGTAAATGAGAAGAGGAGATTATTTCAGAGCTGAAAATAGAGCTTGATGGCCAAATAATTTGTGTAATTATGGAAAGTTGGGCCATTGCCTCATGGGAGAGCAATACGCTGATGGGCCCAAGTAAGATGTTAGACATAAATCTTGTAAGGGCTTCGGATCACTGATGTCCTTGGTCGGAAAAGACATAATTGGAAGAGAGAGCACGGTATGTAACTCATTGGTCAATTGGCAAAGATTGAATTAATGGTTGTGTCTCCTGCTTGAGTGGAAGTTCGTAGCAGCTGACTGAACATTGCAGTACAGATCTGTACAGTTCAGACATAATATATTAACAATACAGCTTGTTTTCAATTCCACAATAAAACTTCTAAAACTGTGTTATTTTGTAAACATGTGGCAAGCGCTCTGTGTTTTTCTTAAGAAAAGTATCGTCTACATGAAGTTCCACAAGGAAATTAAGTTATAGATGTTTTAAGTTCAGTGTAAAGTACTGTGGCTGCTTTGATCTTGTTCATGGCAGAGTCTTGGATCTGTCAAGAGATCATCTATGTTATCCCCCCCATTCTTATTGTCAGGAAGTGTGAAGGGATCAGTGTGACATTAGGGCTTGGGAGATGATGACTTACTCACGCTCTTTATTGCCTTAGAACATGTTCTTGTTGCTCAACAGTGCATATGTTTAATTACTCATAGCATTAGCATTTTTAGAATATTCTTAATCTTTTTTCCCCGTCCAGAATGTGTTATATGTGTTAGTTTGCTGGTGTGTTGTTGCTTTGATAAACGTCTTCTTACTCTTGCACTCATTTTTCTGTGTTGATCAATTAGCTTAGATACCTACAGCAACAAGCAGCAGCCGTCTTTTTGGACCTCAGATATGCAGTCATCTCAGATCAGCAGTCACCCTAATGGCTGTATTTTATTTTGGCAAATTTTAACGTACCATCTCGTGAGTATATTTGAGAGGTCATCATCACATGGGAATATATCCCATTGTGTTTCTCAGAGGAGCCATCGTTTCCTAACTCATCAGTGGGCCTGCTGACAGTAATAGCACATAGTCTATTTGAAGTTGTAGTCACATACTGACAGTTAGAGAGATTTATAGGAGAGAGTGCTCCTCTATAAGGCTTTGTGGCCCATTTTCTCTCTGTTTACAATAAAATGCCACCTCTGCAGGAGGACCTGAGGATGCTTCAGGTATCCCTTTGTGTATGCATTCATTTGTGTAAGCACATACAGTTCATATTAATGTATATCTGCGTGCATGGCGTTCTCATCAAGTCCTTGCAGGTGTATATGTTTTTTTTTTTTTAGTAATGACAGTATATTACAGAGCAGCTGAGAGAGTTTACAGTAATGGTATTTACTTTTTGTTTCATGCTAGAGGCAATTTCAATGCACTTTCTCATGACTCTGGTCTTTGAATTCAGTGGAGTTTGAATCGTATGTTGTAAATCTATTCAGGTGTGCAGTCATTTCTGAATAAGTGATTTAATGACTCAGGTTTTTGCACTGACCAGGATTTGTGGTATTTAAATATGTGCTGTATGCTCTTGCTATTTGACCCTACATAAAACATGCAGTACTTGGCTTGAACAAGCATTCCTCAAGTCCAGTAAATGTTTCTAGTGTATTCATTATTTCGCTACAAAATATTGACAGCAATTTTTTGTCTTACAGTGTGTCTGGAGATTTATTTAATGGCCTTTGTTTATTGTGAGGAATTTGATCAGAAGAGCATGAGAAGTTGCTCCGTAACAACATAAAAGTTACTTTTATACTTCTACTTTAGATACAGCGCACACAGCCGATCTCAGAGCATATGCTTATTCACGCTGACTTCCCTCTCACCATCTCCAGACAAATTAATTTCTCCAAGTTGCCTTCAGC
This sequence comes from Coranthus polyacanthus, assembly GCA_037367275.1. Classification (NCBI taxonomy): domain Eukaryota; kingdom Metazoa; phylum Chordata; class Actinopteri; order Kurtiformes; family Apogonidae; genus Coranthus; species Coranthus polyacanthus. Next base: position 22,646,489 of record JAPQRN010000015.1, read on the forward strand.
TGCAGGTCTGGCCATTCCACAGCTGTTGCAACCAACTGCAGCACTTCAAAACTCTGTCATCACTATGAATCATTCAGTTTGGCAAAATAACCAAGACTCCTAGACTCAGTGTAGATGATGAAGTACTTAATCATCCTATACCCTCATTAATGAAACACAGAGCAGAATGCAATTTTTTTTAATCAAATCTAAAAAAAAAACAATATATTTCTGTCACTGCAGGCAAAATCCAAACTAATGAATATATCACTGTTCTTCTCTCCCCTGCCCAACTTCTGGCTTGTCTTGCACTGCTAATATGGACATCCACGCAGGCTCAGGTCAGTGCTGTTCATTCTGTACATTTGCTCTGCTTTAGCTAATGAAGACAAAATGCATGCTGGACCTGTCCGAGTTCATACACTCCTGTGACCCTGAGCTGTCTTTTAGTTTGAGAGAATGAACAATAGTTTGATCAGAGAGGGTAGAAATAGGTTTCTCTGGAATACATTTGGATGATATCCCACCTTTTTTTAATTGGAGAGACTACATGGGCATTTCTAAAGAACATTAGAGCTTCAATAGTGGTACTAGTTGGTAAAGCTTTTGAGCATTTTCTCACAAAGAACATGTACTTATACTAACTATTAAATGGATTCTTGTATTGTTTATCTCAGAGTGTTAATAAAAATTCTATAAAATATCAGAAGACAGAGATATAGTATAAAACCAATGAGAGGACTGGGGTTTGCAGCTTATTCTGTCTGATAGGCCATTACTCTTTCCTCTGCCACCATGGTGTGCATGTGACCTAAGACGTATTTGGGAGCAAATCGTGTATTTCTGTGCTCCATCTAAATATTGTACACCAGCTCTAAATTGCAGACAATTTATTTAATATGTTCTCCAGAACCTTATGCATTATGGTGGAATAATCTATTTTTTAAGTGCTGTTGTCGCATGATTTCTCACTAAAAAAAAGTGTTCTGTTGCTCCATAAGAAATGTAATATATATATTGTACAAAGTGACAGCATTTTCCTGGTAATGAAAAGTAGCCGTTAAGACGACGCTATGCTTCTACACCCATAGTGGAGAAAGTGGGAGCAGAGTACTTGCCAGTTTACCCAGCAGGGGCATCTGCAGGGACAGATGGGAGATGATGAGGGTGTGTAATAGGCATCTGTGTGGGCCGTAGGGGATGGAATACTCAGCGCTCATTCCCTCGTTCTCTCTCTCTAGTCTGCACGCACGCACGCACGCACACACACACACACACACACACGCACACACACACACACACACTTACTGACTCCCATTACAGCTTGTCATAGCTTTTTCCACAAATTGTCCTCTAGAGTATACCTTTTTACTGTGGCAGATTGTTACATAGATTGAGCGTAAACGTGTGTTTACAGGAGCATTGCCCTGGCTGTTCCCTTGGTTATACAGACATGCCATAGTCACTGGTTTGAGTGGGGAGAAGTGAATAGACTCAGCAACCAACCAGTTACATCGTCAGTTGAAGGGGCTATTGCCATCATCATTGTTGTTTTACACATCCCATGCTGTTCTCTTCATATCATGCATAGGATTTATTTTAGCGTGAAAATATGTTTTTGTGTGCAGTGAGAGCATACAAAGCACCTATCAGTTAATTTAGAAACAGTGTGGTAAATGCTACAGGAGTGCTACAAATGACCTCTTATTTCTGTTACACGCAGTGTCCCTATGTCACGCTCTTTGTCCTTGTGTTTAAATTAAGCATATTTGGTCCATTTCATATCTCAGATGTCCAAACACTATTGTATCCCTGGAATCAGTCATTATTATTATGCACATTAATGCAATTGCTCGTGTGCCTGATGTGACGTAGTATGTTGTTTTTAGTCACATAGTATTTACACATGCAAGGTATTAAGTATGTTTAATGATACTACTGAGGCACACAATTTGTCCTGAAAGCACCAAGAAGTGTTTGGATGTTTCTTCCTTTGTGAAAAGCTTTGCAAAAAACAAAAAAAAAAAGAAAACATAAGTTATCCTTATAATATTTATCTGTACGTGTAGCATGCTTCTGTGTGTGGCGATGTTCAGTATGTGTGTATGTGAGCTGACACACTCTGTCACTTTCCTACTATAATCTTTCTTCCTTCTGTATGTGTATGTGTCCGTTTATGTGTGTGTGTGTGTATTGACATGCATGTGTACAGGTGTACGAGGCCGTGCCGTGCCACAGTGAATGCAGCCAATATGAGTGGAGGATTGAGCCCTGGTCCATTTGTACCATCAACACTGTGGATGACTTGCCAGCCTGCGGGGAGGGAGTCCAAAGCCGCAAGATCAGGTCAGTGTGTGGGTTAGGCTTGGCAGACTGCGCGAATGGCACTGCACCACTTACTGGGAGGGGTAGACTGGCAGTCATCCTGCAGCTGGCAGTCACACTGGTCCTGACACTTGCAATGCCTAGGGGAAACAAACGGTCAAAGCAAGCTACTGCTTCCTAATGAGTGTTGTTGGATTTTTTTTTGCACTGCCTTTTTTAGCTGTGCTTAAATTAGACAGACCAAAGCAGTGAAGTGTTGACCTTTGCTCCAGGCAACATGTATAACTGTTGGTATCGGATAATGCACCTTTGGAAAGCTGCCAAATTTATCAACTGTGTCATTTTGTTAGGAGAAATAAACTCAAGTGGCTGCATTCAGTCACAGCCTGAAGTCCGTGTCACCCACAGAGCTTCAGCTGGTCCTAATCAACCCCCAAGTTGCTGTACAAAAATAACTCTTCTGGAAGTTAGAAGAAACTGACAAAATGCCCTGTCTACCAAGAGCACAGACTAGCTTAGAGGGAATATCTAAATACTGTTCATGTATGTCAAAATAGAACACTTTATTAGATTTTTCAACTCCTCCTCAAACTCATCACATTTCCAATTTTTAATTTTGGATGGAAATCATGCAGTTTTTATTGTGTTCCAAACCTAAGCCCAGTTCCATTGCTGTTAGAGATGCTACAGATACATTAACTGTCATATGCCAGAGACTGCTTTAATGTTATATTTTAATACAAAAAAATACTGTATGCTGCAATCTGAAGCTTAGAGGACCGAAACTGAAACTGCGGAGACCCATTAAAATGTTTTGCACAATCCTATGTGAGAATATAAGCATTCTATTTTGAGACAAAAACTTAGAAATGTGTTTTGAAACACAAAAAAATGACCTAGTTAGAGCGCCCAAGAGACTAGTTATACAACTGCATCTGCTGCTCTGCTAGGTGTGTAAAGAAAGGAACAAGAAGTGGGGAGACCAGCAATGTGGAAGACAGTCTGTGTGATCAGGAGGAAATGCCACCCAGAGCCCAGGTCTGCTCTCTGGCTTGCCCCAGTGACTGTGTCATGGGACCATGGGGACCCTGGAGCAACTGCCCTTCGGTAAGAAGCAAATACTGACTGACTTCTGTCTTGGCAAACTGACAGTTTGTGTTGGATGTACACTATGATATTGGTATCATCAAAGTCATGCCTTTGGTAAACTATTTTTTTTTTTTTTTTTTACCAAAGTTACTTTAGAAAAAATAGGGAAAATGAAGTGTATTGCAAATTAAGTTCAGTGTACTAAAGGGCCACCATTCTCTGCTGAAGGTTAGCCTTCAGGCTAAAATGTGTAGCATATGTTTCTCTTTGTCCATCTGTACTGATCACACAGCCATGTAGCCATATTATAGATTTCCTGTCAAATATAACGGTTCATTGGACTGAAAGGCTGGGGTCAGAGAAAGAGGAAAGGAGCAAAAACAGTTGCAGAGATGACTTAATGATGATTTGGCAGCACTCTGAGCATTAACAAAATGTGCCATCTAATGCATTTTTCACATAATACCTTTAAAAACTGTTACCTTGGAAACCACTTAAACTGTAGCAGCTGCTATGGATTATTTGGCCTCTTCTGTAAAATAACCCCTTAGAACATGTGTTCTTCTTGATAATGCACTTTCTCACTTCTGATTACTTAATTGTCCTCAGAGACAATGACGAGAGATGCAGCCTCTGTAAATGGATAGTGTAAGAAGGAAGAGAGGTGTTCAATGTAAGATATGCTGGCCCATTGTAATTGGAGAGGGCTGTATAGCCTTGGGCTGTTTCTGAGATCAGCTAGAATGAGGATGCTGTTAGTGCATCCAGCAAAGTGTAGAGATCAGTGGTCTTATGGGGTCCATGGGTGGCACAGTGATGAAGGACAGCATCCTGGCTAATAGCAGTGTGATGTTTCCCCATGTTGTCAATGTACACTCCATGATGCTCCCCTGTTGTCTTCTTTTGGCTTTGCTGAAGTAAAATTTGTCAATAAAATACTCTTGTGGGAGATTGTATTCAGCTCTCGAAAACAGATCGTCATTAAACAGAATAAACCAAAAGCATTCAGTGAGACACAAAACACTGCATTAGCATTTTGTGTTTTGTGGTTCCACTAAACACAAATGCATGTCAAAGAAAAAAAAAAAAAACTGATGCAGTATAAGGTTTAGTTGGGAAAAGTATTTTTATCACTCAGCATCTGTTGATATCACTTGATCATATTAAATGATCATCTTGTTTTAAAATGGTTCTCATACATAATTTCTAGTTCAAGTCCAAATACATACTCATTCAATGAGATACGATCTCTGCATGGATTAAATATAATTTGTGTTATCTGTTCTAATACTGAGTAGCAACTGTTGTTTTAAGATATATTCTTAGCATACTCATAGCACATATTCATATAGATTTTTGCAGATAATCTACCAAGCACTTTTTCAAAAATTATAGAAGAATCCTCTTGACAAAAATATTGTTTAAATTATTCAAATATTTTTTTTAAAAAAGAGTAAAATAAGAATAAGAACAAATATGATTTGTACCATAATGATAACCAATGTTTCAAAATCTAGCTTTAAATACAAAACACAGTACCCATGGATTATGTTATATTTTGAGTTTTCGTCTCATCTAACGAGCGTTACATCATCTTCTTTACAGTGGGTTCAAGAGAAAAAAATCACACCAAAAAATGGAATAAAAGAAATGTTTCATAATATGTCTGTAGGTGAAAAAAATGAAACTTGAAGACATGTTTCAATTTACCCCTTGATGCCAAAAGGCTTCACTCCATCCTCTCTAGTAACTAAACTTTGACCCTAGACAATAATGTGTTTTTGTTGGTGTTTGATCTATAGCCATGTGACCAAGACACGACAAGGACCAGAAGCAGACACGTCCTGCGCCTCCCAGCCTCTGAAAAGTCCGTCTGTCCAGAGTCGGTCCAGTCTGAACCCTGTGTCCGCAACAGCACCTGCTTCACGTACCAGTACAGAGTGTCAGGTAGGTTTCAATACTTTTGACTGATTGAATCTGAAGTTAGATTATATGAAGTTATATATATATCTGAAGTTACAATATTGAAGATTTCTCAAATGCAAATGTGTATGATTAGCTGATAGGGTGTAACTGAGGTTACTGTCAACAGTAGGCTTTGAATGTATGTGTATGTGTTTGTATTATTATTGTGTGTACTAATTGCAGACTGGAGTACATGCCAGCTGAGTGAAAATGCCATCTGTGGGCAGGGTTCACGGTTACGTCTCCTCGACTGTATTCGCAGTGATGGCAAGATTGTGGAGTTGCAGAAGTGCGAGGAGGTAACGTTTATGTAGTCATGTTATTCGCTTCAGAATTAGATGCATCATTCAACCCATTCATAATGGATTTTGATTCCATTTTGTACAATTTACAGTGTGCAATTTCCATGCAAACACACTGTATTTATTACTAGGGGCAAGAGATTCATGCAGATATTTATAGCTTGTATTTAAACACTGCAGGGTACCATAAGGGTCGGTGCTTCGGTTCTATCGCTGTGTGCTGCTGTTCAACCACAACCACTGAGAGAGTGAAAGGCATCACTCACCTGTCAGCTCTTTGACGCATAACTGCGAATCAGAAAGGAATTCTGGGTGTTGTTGCCTTGGACTGAGATCATATTTCAGCATCATCCTTTAATCATCTGAAAGAATATTACAAGTCTATAAGGAAACTTGCTTTCTTGTTTGAGAACACAGACCAGTGTGAGGTAATGAAAGCAACACGAGAGTGGAACCTACGCTTTTATCTCAAGCAGTTAACACTATTAAAAGGCGGGCAGCGGATTTGTTGCTGCTGCAAACTGGATATCAGTCGTCTTCTACAACTCGCAGGGGATTTCTGGTATATCAACAATCCTCTTACACTGCTGATTGAAAGCAGTACTAAAGGAATGAAGTCTGTGATGTTATCTTCCTTGTGTTACGTCTAATGTACAAGTGGCAATGTGATTCCCCTTCGCAGAAATTCACAAATGTGCAACCAAAGCCCAATAAGATTATATGCAAAGGTGATGGTAGTTTAGTTGTTGGATCTCCCTGTTCTAATGAAGTGCTCCCTATTTGTTTACTTAAAGTAAAAATAATTACCTACCTCCCTCTCCCTCACGGTTCTTCTCTTGTTTTTCTACAGTTGGGTCTGATCAACAAGTGGACACTGTCGGAAATCTGTGTGGTTGACTGTCCTGTCAGCTGTATTCTCTCCGATTGGTCACCCTGGGCAGAATGCTCACACACTTGTGGTAGGCAAGGTAAACATACACTGAGTATGGACATAAACCAGCGTCAACCTGATGAGCAGACACAAAATAAACTGCATGCATGGAGCCTCATTATTCAAACTACTCAGGCATTCACCGAAATGTTGAATTGTGTATGAATACATTTAAATGCATTAAAATATTTACAAGTATGTGTAATATGATGCCTTATTATGCGGGGCAGTAGTGTACTGTGCTGATTTTTTTTTTTTCAATAATATACAGTACATATATATTATTTACATTTTATTATAATTCCGTCAGATTTTAATTAGCGCAGGCAACTTTCGATAAGACAAGGTTTATTGAGTGAACAGCTGGTTAATTTAAACTAAATTTTATATAGCTCACATAAATGATTCATTGTGCCTAAATAAAACATACATACTTGTCTTCTGCGTGATGTTAAAAATGCAATTAGTAATCACCGACCTGTGGCATGCTCAGCGTCTCTTTGAGAAAGCCATGTTTTGACCTCATGCAGTATGCAAGAGTTGATGATTTAACCTGGATGCATACATTGTTTCTCAGGCCTCTCAAACCCAGTCTCCCAGAGTCAAACTCTGTTATTCCTTAATTAGGGAGACTCAAGAGTGTCTTCTCAAGTTTATTAATTTTAATTTGTCGTCTGCCGCCTGTCTCGTCACAATTAACCCCTCAATCCGAAAAGCATACACTTGTACATGCTCTCTACTGGGGATTTATGCTCCCTCCCTGTGTCTCTCACTGTCACTGTAGTTTTTACTCTGTCTCTACTGCTGTTTCTTTGTTCATACTTACACAATGCGAAACGTATCGTTCCATTATGAGGATTTGTATCATTTCAGAGTCACATGAACCAAGGAATTTGTTTTGTTAATGTTTTGGTTTGGTTTGGTGTTTTGGGACAGGAGAGCTGAGCATCCTTTTTTCCTTTGTCTGCCTGTGGCCCGCAGAGCTGAGCGTCACCCCTGGTGTGACACTAACAGCTTGTGCCTTGACTAGATGGCTGTCCACTGAACTTCACACTCCCCACACACTCCTCTTCTACGGCATAGCAAACCCACTATGTGGCAGCTGATTTTTACTGCTGCCATTTTCTGAACTTTTTTTTTTTTCCTTCCACCCATTATTAATGACACACTTGAACCAGGCACTTGTGTAGGAAACTGTTGGATATGAGCATAAAGTGGCACGGTGACACAGATGTATCGTTCTGTGGCACTAATCCTTCTTTGTCATGAGAAAGAATATTTTAAGGGGTAAAGAGAAAGCGCTGTGTCATTTCACTGCTAAATAATGACCATCATTCATCTCAGCCAAACATTTTATTAACTGTTATTTTATGAGGCCTTCTGTTTGTGCGGTGATGCATTTATTCGTCTTGCCCTGACTCCCATGTGCTTTAGTCCTTAGTGTATAAATGCCACTGCATTTTTATTCTTTATTCATAGGGCTTTTATTCTGTATCAGTTTGTCATGTTCGCAGTTTAAATGTCACTATTTTCTGTTTAGCTTGATCATATGTAGCCTGAGCAGATCTTAAATCTTAAATGCGGTACACATAATCACATCTTATGACTGATTTATTGCGCTCAATGCTCTGCAGGTCAGTCTGTGCGCACCCGGAGAATCTTGCAGGAGGCTCATGAGGAGGGACGACCCTGTCCCAGCCAGCTTACCCAGACCAAGCCATGTCCCATCAGGCCTTGCTATATGTGGCTGCAGAGTGACTGGTCTCCTTGCATTGTAGAGGTATGAATCTAAAATATAAAAGTTATGTATGATCACATTACATGTTTGCTGCACAAATCACTTGGAAATTTAGTTTCTGTCTCTTATTTTTATAGCTAACTACCTATGAAAAAAAAAAAAAAACTTGAACCGAGCATCAAAGGACACAGAGTGTTGTACATTATACAGATTGTAGAGGCCCTTGATGGGAAACTCATTTGTGATATTGGATTTTATATATATATAATTGAATTTCAAAAAATGGAATTGAATTGATGACAAATGTGAATTGGTGACTTGTGACTAAAACACACACAAATTCATCTCAACATCCTGCAGTAAGTGATAATAATATGTAAACAGATTGGTACTTTGGATGTCACTGTTTATTTACAGAATATTTACCAGTACCAAAAACATTTTTTACAATTACAATAAGTGCTTGTGTGAGGACTAATATTTAAATCTTACACCTTTCAACAGTCAAATATGTGCATGTCAATGCTTGTGTGTGTGTGTGTGTTTGCGCAGGGTGCTGAGTGTGGTGAGGGGCTTCGGAGAAGGAATCTCTCATGTGCTGTCCACTGGGGTGACTGGCCTGAATCTCCTTCTCAGCCAGTAGAAGACGAGCTTTGTGGAGACAAACTCAGGCAACAGATCCAACAGGAGATGGAGCAGCCCTGCTTTGTCCCCTGCCCAGGTAAAACATGTTGATGAGTTATAAAATGCATTAACATGTTTACTATGAATGTCTCAAAACATTGCCATAAGACTGAAAAACAGGATATGAAGCTTTTTTTTTTGCTCATACTACCAGTGACTATTTGTTCATGGTCACTCGCTTATCAGTAATAGTCTTGATGACATTTTTCACTCCCCCAACAGGCTGACATTTTCATCTGCTGTGTGTGTTTTATCCATTTTGCAAAATGTATAAATGTGGCTCTTGTAGCTCTCCTTGGTCTAGCCCGGTAAATGAAAAGTGAAAAGGACAATAAATAAGAGATCACACATAGTATGTTTTGCTGTAATACCTGCTTTAACAGCACGAATACTCATTTTTACCCTTTTTGGTCATTATTGAAATAAGTTGAGAGTACAAGAGTACAAAGCGCAGCACAAACACAGACACACACAAAGTCAATACTAATTAACTAAAAAAGAGACAGAGTTCAAGAATGATTATTAAAAAACACTTTTTACAATACAGTAACATTATGTCAGGATCTTCAATTAAATAAAGAGTGAAAAACAATCATCTGCTAACTGAAGTAATTAACAGATCGCTGCTGAGCGCAATCACTCTGAATACCGGACATGCAATTAACAACACTGGGAAAGGAAAGAAAACTACTCAACACAACAGAATAGAAGTGTACCTCTGATTGTTGTGGGAGAGAACAAAATAAAAACATGTTTAGCGTGGCTAAGGACATTTCAAAAGACTAAAAATTGGAGCACAGAAAAAATATGGTGTCTTTTTACTAGTCTGTTAGCTAGCTGTTGCATGAATCTTTTCAGTTACACACAATTGTATTTAAGAACTATCAGTTCTCCACTGAGATCTAACGGACTTCAGTCAAATCGCCTTTACTTTGAACTCCTGGATAGAAATCTCTAAATGCTCTGCTGCACGCCATCAAATCTATGTTTTGTTTTAACGGCTTACTTAACAAACAGTAATAACTACCCTAAAGAGAACATCGATTAGAACTATTATAGTTCCACATAATGAACATTGTAGGAGATGTGCTCTGGCCCATTATTGAGGAAAATGGCATGACAAATTAAAGCAATAAGTGGCTGGAAAGCACTATCAACAATTAGTGAAGCCTTTTTTAAAGACGCAGAACAATTTAACCTAGTTTCATTTTAGCCATGGCCAAATATTTGCATAATATCCTCATTCTAACCTATATGAAACATGCATCGATAAGTGTTTAGTGACAATAAGACTCGGTAACATAAGTTTACACATATGAACCTACTCCTGTTTCTTATTTTTTGTTAACATTTCTCTTAAAGCTGCAGGAGCCGACATCAGGGGGGAAAAATGCCAGAATTTGAAAATACACACCTTCCTTTTGCAGCTCTCTCCTCCCCCTCCAAATCAAAAGACTAAATATAGATGACATGACGCCATTTCACGCTGCTGTCGAAAAGAGAAGACATTTATTCAAGCTTCCTTGATGAGCCATGGAGTAGAGCAGTAGAGTCACTGAGGAAATCTTAACAGAGATCAGTAATTTCAGCTGTCAATCACGTATTTAACCCTGTACCTGTACATGAAAAAACTAGTGATTAGACAAAGCTTGTGTCATGGGGTAGATTTTCCACAGCCTGAGACAGAGTCCACAGTAGTGGATAGAATTCTTATTTCATTTCAGACCATTTGAATTACAATATCCTGAAAGGTAATTATGCCATTTTTGCCCCATGATGGCAAATCACTGCAGCTTTAATTTTTGCCATTGTGCTATACAATAAAATCAAATCAAATATATTTTTGATCGAATTAGATGTAAATTTACTTTATTGAATGTCACAAATCTAACATCATTACAGTGAAGTATCAATGAAGATCAGAAAGATCAGAGAGGAGAGACTCGGTCGGTGACTGCTAAGTAAGACACGTGGCAGTGACTCACAGATCACACACAAACTTTAAGTAAAAAGCCTGCATTTTCATGTTTTTTAAATCTAGCCAGCCGTATGTGCTGACATATAAGCCGCTACCGCTGCTGACTATGTGTGTCCAAAATCAAGTTGCATCCTCTCCAATTTTAACTGTGTGCATTCACTGTTAGTGTTGGCATTGTGTGGTGCACATCAAATCAAATGCATGCTGTTTACTGTGATGGAAAATGATAAAAGTGCACCAGTACTGGCAGAGTGCTGTCTGTAGCTACAGTATAACTTGGCAAAAAAAAAACAAAAAAACTTGGTGCAACTTGCCTTTGCCTGTGCACTGTACTTGACAGTGGAGACTGTTGGTAGCTTATATTCTACTCCCATACTCCCACTCTTTAGTGCCTTCACATCCATTATTTAGACGGTGGACAACATAATGCTAATGCCAAATTCAGAATGGTTGTTGCTCATCCACTTTGTGTCTTGTTTCTGTATATTAACTGTGAGACCATGTCAGCAAAACACAATCTGAAATTCAGTCAAACATTTAAATCAAACTTTCAGTCAGTAATTTTAATTGTTCATAAAGGAGAGGAAATAAGGACCCTGCAACAGCAAGATGCATTAGCATGATTTTTATTGCAGCTGACAAATATTAACCTTATTATAAAATCACCATGGCAACAAGAAGCTAGCAGATTACAGCTGACTGGCATCCTTTGATGTGTCTTTTTCGTGTCCCTTTTTAGGCCACAGTGTGAATGATGTTGCGTTTGCTGACCTGCTGGCCAGCTGATAGATATGACCTGCTGTACTTGTTACTGTCAGGCAATAATGAAGCCTTATTGTCCTTTTGGCACACTTAGTGCCGGCCAGTTGTACATGTAGCATAGAGTATGTCTGTATATTTGTCATTTTAAGAGAAATAAACCCGTATTAACTGATAAAAGGACCACTGTGATGTTTCCAACAAGCCTCTTGTTAGCTTGCTGTGCTTGCTTTTGCTCATCTGTCTCTCACTCTCCTCTCATCCTTGCCTTGATTCATCACTCAGCCCGCCTTTGCTGTGAGCCTTGGCTCAGGATCAGGAGGGTTTGATGGCCAGAGCAGATGTGTGTGTGTGTGTGTGGATGTAAAGGTGGCAGGCACGTTCTGAGGGCCAGGGGAAGGGTTGTCGACATGTATGTGATGTATAGTAGCTGTTAGCTTTCCACTGCTGCTTTTCTCACAGCGTGTTTCCACTGGTGTACCAGCATGAGGGAAAAGCTGATAGAGTGGATCCCTATAAAGATGAAAGATAATGAGATGCGTCAATCGACAGACAGCCACTAATGGCCATTCAGGGCAGAGAATCAGAGGGCTGTTCTGGCTGAGGAGCTGTGGCAGCGGGTGATATTATCACCACAACACAACCCTGTCATGAATTACAAGGATATTAATGTTTGACCTTCAAGAAATCAAATGTTGATGCATCGTCTGTACACCTCAACCAGCCAAGTATCCCTTTAAAACATTTCCTAAACCCAATGAATGTTGCTTCTCCTAAGAGACATGGTGACAATATTGGGTGTTGCCTTTACAGTTGGTCTCAGAATTATAGTTTATGTTGTATAATTTATTGCCCTGGTTAGTCTATTACTTCAGAATACCCACCGGGCTCTCGGAGTAATTTGTTTGTGCATTTAGTACATTATCAGCCGCAGAAGTGTGCTGAAGTTGTTTTCGATCAGTTTTAAATGTTCCAAGAGCTAGCAGGGGAGCCAATAAAATGAGCCCTGAAATAGGTTTGGCAAGCTGAATATAAACCACCCTCAAGTATCTGATAAGACAGTCTGACAGTGTTACTAAGCAGAGCCAATCAGTGATGTTTTTTATGTCTGTTTTTACCCTCAGGAGACTGCCATTTGACTGAGTGGTCATCTTGGAGCTCTTGCCAGCTGACCTGTCTTGAAGGGCGGAGTTTCGAATTCACCGGTCGCCAAGCTCGCTCCAGAGCGGTGATCATTCAGGTCATGGAGAATCAGGGCAGCTGCCCACATCAAGTCTTTGAGACACAGCCCTGTAAAGGTACTGAGGAAAGGTCTTATAAAAACATGACATTGCAAGCACTTTGTAAATGTGAACCTGGCTGCAAATTGTAATGTAATGATAAGGTTTGGCACTGTTTCAAATGCTTAGATAACACAGTGAAAAGATGTACTTGGTTAGTACTTTAGCCATAAAACGGATATGACTCAGTTTTAACAAAGGCTAGACCTTGATGCACCTGACTACCTGCCTTGGTTTGGTGTATGTATTGCTTAATTACTAGGAAGTTACTATTTCTTGCACAGTGTTTGTTTTGGGTTTCTTAGTTCTTTCCATCATTTTACTAAACAGTCTTGCACTTCTGATTGCCATACTTACGTACCTTAATATAACTAATCAGTCCCCTACTATCTGGCCTCTTGTCAGTTCTCTTCTTCTTCTGCACTAAAGTTGATGTGAATAAAACTGTAAAACTATGTTATTGAGTTAAATCTTAGTGAAATGCCTGAGTTCAGTCACGCAGTGTATATGCTTACAGCTTTAATTGTGAAAGGTGGTAAAAGAAGTGGTGAGGGTATTGCAGTCGGAGCTGTCTGTCTGTCTGTCTGTCTGTATGCATATCTGTCTGTCTGTCTGTCTGTCTGTCTGTCTGTATGCATATCTGTCTGTCCGCGCCTGTAACTAAATCTACCACACATTTTGACTTGAAGGCAGATAGGTCTCAACCATATCTCAGTCCTCCGAATCTGGATTCTAGTATTTTTTTCAAAGTATTCTTCACCATTGCTTACCTGCTCAGTAGAGCCCCCTGTGGGAATTCAGAACAGTGGATCGTTCAGTGTGGTGGTTATGATCTAAGGGGTCTGCAATCTCTGACCGTCTAGCTTTGATTGAGAGATACCTAGCAGCAGAAATTATATGTGTTTACGACTGTATTTTAATGTCTTATCTAGTAGTACTTTACCTATAGTATTACATAAAAACAAAGTAGTTTCTCGACAAAATATTATACATTTTGATTTAATAATATGATAACAACCACATTTTGTAATAATGAACAGCCTCAATGCAATATGTCATAAATTAGTATGTAATAATGTATTATATATGTCTTTGGTTATTACAAAATACTACACTTGCAGTTTTAGCAGATTTTGAATAAGCTGAAGCTTTTTGGTGCCTTTTCGAGGAGCCCTATCAAAACACCATTGCAAACGCTAAAAATAAAAACATGGAAGGTTTTTTCCAGGTTGGCTTTTGACTTGAAATCCCTGTTTTTTGTCTATATTTCTGTAGTTATAAGATAAATATGATAAAAAGCTGATGACTACTTTTTTGTCTCTATTTAGACAGAGGTCAGAGTCAATTATAAAACCGATGTAAGTTTAATGTAACTTAATTATTAAGGCTATGACTTGTGTACAGATGAAGATTTTGGTTTGTTATGACATAATGCACCATATTATTATCATAAAAATGTGCAACTCCTTATTCCCAGTTTTGCCCAAGTTTTAAATCTGGAATAAGATAATTGTTTATGTATCAGTATGTACTAGAATATATCTTTATGTTCTGATGCTGCGTAGGTTCTAACACATATTGGACTGCTGTACCGAGGGTTCTTAACTATATCACAGGAATAACCCTACCCCAGAGTAACCCTCCTATAGACACATTAAGGCTAATAATCTATACAAACAAACAGATTTATTAGATTATTGTCTTTGTCACAGCAAACAACTCACTAAATTGTTAGCTGTTCCCTCTTTATGTCCATTATTTTTTCCCAATAGTTCATTTTATAGTTATATTTATTCTCATTATGATTTTTTCCACTTATATTTTATTTTATTTGTTTTTACAGGTGTGTATTGTGTTCATATATTTAATGTTGTTGTTGTGTTTTGTAATACCCATTGCGATACGGAATGATTTGTTACAAAATGCAGGGAAAAGTACTGCATATTCAAGCTGTACATTACTGCAGAGTATTACAAAGTGTGTGGGTGTTATTTCATGATGAAAATGAAAATTTCTTACGTTTTGTTTTACATAATGCTCCTTTTTTTTTTTTTTTTTTTGCATAGTTTCGTATTTTTACATATGGCTTTTATACATTTCCAACCAATTTCTGCCATCTCATTTCATGCCAAATGCCTTTGTTTTCCTTATCACACAGAAGACTGTTTTCAGTTCACTACAATCATAATATGAAGTAGCAGGGCATCAGCAGAACCGGTGGTTAATGTCATGGGAGCTCGACGACAGGGACACAAACTGCTAATGAGAATTGTCTGTCTCTCTGCCATTGCTATACAGGAGGAAAATGCCACAGTTACCAGTGGAGAACCGGAGGATGGAGCAACAATGAGAGAGCAGTGTGGTGTCAGCGCTCAGATGGTGTCAATGTCACAGGTGAACAATTGCAGTGTCTTCTGGCCACCCTAGATGGATTTAAACACTGGCTATGTATAGCTCCGTTAATGCAGACTGCAGCTGAAAGTGTCCCAGTTCTTGTGTTGCTCCCCCGCACTAAACTGAATAAGAGCAAAAAGTTGCACTGATTCTCATTTTGTACTTCAGTCCGAATCAGTCAGATATGTGCTACAGTATCACACTATTTAATCATTCAAAAGGAAAATCTGCAAGTGTTGCCATGACAGTAAGTGAATGTTCACTCCTTCATCTGAGATTGCAGTCACACCGGTAATTTTTGGCAGGGTTAGTTGTAGCAGATGGTTTAAAAATAAATTTTGAATGCATTTCCCTCTTGTTTTGGGAGATAATTGCGACAGTTGTGCATTAGGGCCTGCTCTATTAACATACACTTCACTTTCTCGCATGCCTTACATGCTGATGTATTCGCACAAAGGACAGCAGCCACACAAAGAATAATTTTAGTATTGTGTTCTAGTTGAATTTAGCACATTTTGATCTACCCATTCTCAGTGCAGCCCCCATCGATTTCTCCTCTCCCTCTTAACATAAGTAATCAATAAGCCAGACTCTGAGCTGGGAGGCTTTCAATCCATATAAATATAATCATGCATTTGTATTTGTGGGAAGTAAAGCAGGCATAGAGAGAGAGAACAAAGGTAATACTGCTGTGGGAATGAAAGCTTTAGGAGAGCTTGATGTGCTGCAAATAGTGGGTGAATGTGATCTTATCGCTGTAAGGAAGTGTTTCTGGCAAATATGAGCCCAGAAGGAGAAACCTCCCTCTGCCGAGAGAAGGCAAGAGCACCGAGCATTATTCTTTGATATTCTGACATGCAATTTTCCATGTTGGAATTAAAATGTTCACAGATTGATCAGGGACCCTGATAGGTAACTGAGCCCATTAATCAGGTGTGACAGTACATTAATTTACTGATCAATGGGTAAAAGAACAGAAATAAGAACCTGTGTCCTTCTCCAGGAGGGTGTTTCCTGCAGAAAAGGCCGACCACGGTGAGACACTGCCATCCTCCGTGCACTAAACCTTTCTCACACTGCACGCCGGTAAGATCATTGCTCTTTGATCAGGCAGCTGCGATAGCTGCAATTCTGACTTTGTTTCTACTGTTTCATGTTGCTCCTGCATAGAAAGAATAATTGGATTTTGACAAATTACATTTTAATTGTTTAAAAACACAGAATAAGGTAATCACATTAAAACTACTGAATGTGGGCTCAGTGTCATTTAGGGACTTCTGAGTGGGTGGGTGGGTGGGTGGGGGGGCACATGCTGAAGTTTGAAGTTTTACTGCCCCTTAGAGTACCTTTCATGCAACTGCATTTAAAAATCCAGAACAATGAAGGGCTGATTTAAAAAAAAAAAATAGATAAAAAAAAAAAAAAATTTAGCTTAATGTAAGTAATAAAAGATCTTTAAACAACTTTGAAAGCTGATGCTCTGAGACTGTGATTTGTGTATAAATGAATGTTAATGATGATTTTTACTGCCATTTCTTCACCCCTGGATAAAATTAGCTTAAACAGGTGTATTTATTTATTTATTTTGTTGCATTTTAATGTACCTAGTGGCTATGATGACTAATTTACCTTCAGGGATGAATAAAATCAACTGATTAACAAAACCTTCAAAGACATTTCAAAGAAATATACATTTGATAAATACCTTCATGAACATTATTCAAAAGTATACTTTGTAAATGAACCCAAATGAATGCAAAGGCTCTCGTTGTTTTCTTCATCAGTGACACAAACAGATTTTTGATTATATTTTTTCACATTTAATCAAATCCAACTCAAATATTTAGTATCAAAAATATGCTTCCTGTTGAAAGTTTTTTGCAACACAATAAAAAACCACTGTCTTTAGGAATGGAGGTTTTTTGCCTCTAAGTCTAGGGAGTTTTGACGTATTCTATCACCAGAGGAGCATATATTAATGTTTCAGAGTTAGGATAAATCAACCCTTCTCAAAGCTGCAGTGCTTGATAGTTTTTTTAGGGTCATTGAGCAAAAATTCCATAATTACCTTTCAGAATATTGTAATTCAATTGGTGTGAAAGGAAACAAGAATTTGACCCACTTCTGTGCACTTTTCAGACTGTAGAAATCAACCCCGTGGTGCAGACTTAGTCTAATCACAGGTGGGAGGGTTATATATGTGATTGACAGCTGTAATTACTGATCGCTGATCAGATTCAGTCAGACGTGACTCTGCTGCTCTGCTCCGTGGCTCGACATAGAAGTGTCTTCTCCCTTTTCCACAGCAACGTGAAACTGCATCAGGTTCATCTATGTTTGTATTTAGTCTTTTGATTTGGACCGAGAGGAGAGCGCTGCAGAAGGGAGGTGTTTTGGCTCCTGTAGCTTTGAGATAAGAATGTATTTGGAAAGAGTAAAGGGGATTAATCCCTACACTATGCTGACTGTTTAGTCGGCACTGTTTCATAGCAATGGGAAATCAATGATTGCAGTCTTTTTTGTTGTGAATGATTTTCTCCTGCTTTGTCCCCCACCCCCACCCCCCTCCCCATACAGAGCGGAGTGTGTGGGTGTGAGAAGGGTTACACTGAAGTAATGACCACACATGGCTTCTTAGACTACTGCACCAGAACCCCAGGGGTGGACAGCAACAAAAAAGCTGATGTGAAAACCAACTCTGGAAGATTAAAACCTGGTCCGTCTCAGGCTCAGGATCTCTTCAGTGAGTGGACCTTGCGACCCGTTGGCCCAGGTACTGAAATGGAAATCATCTTTACAGCTCAGCCAGCATGCTTGAGATCATTCCTGCCTTTGAACCTGCCTTTGTAGCTCTAGGATCACATAGACCGGGGACACAATCCATTTTAGGTCAATGTTACACTGGGCTCTTCATTATATGCTGCAAAAATCCTCAGTGGAGAAAGAAAAAAAACTCGTAGTTTCTCCTCTTCAGTACGTTCCAACGTAGTAACATCTTCTGAAGGAAGAAACGTATATGTTATTAAAATTTGTGTATTAAAACTGCTCTTTGTTTGCACAGATGGAAGAGTAAAGATGTGGGTTTACGCTGTGACTGCCGTTGGATTCATCTTAATACTCTTCATTATTGCATTATCATTCCTGGTCTGGTATGTACTATTTTACATTCTTAAGAGAATTCTGACAATGCACAGTTTCACTGCTCTCTAGAACAAAAATATCACTATACACACATATTTTAGATGAGAACACCATGAGTACTGAGAGGCAATGCAAATTTCTAACCATCTGCTTTACTTGAACACACAGGATGAGATGTATTCCTAATGATATTCTGCCTAATTGTATGTAGTTTCTATCTGATCATAGAATTCTTTGCTAAGACTGAAATCATTTGCCTTGTGATACTAGCTCTGTTTTATGCTTGTGTTTATTTCTTTTCAGCAAACCATCAAAATCCACAAAGACGTCTTCACCGCCACAGAAGCCCTTGACGTTGGCCTACGATGGAGACATGGATATGTAATCTGGCCGCCGTACCTCACAAAGACGCATTCGGCCTCACACAGATGTTCAGACTGTTAGAAAGCAAAGTCCGTCACATACCACTGATTGTTGGCCCGCTCATGCTCAAGGTTATGTTTTGCTGTCGTGCCAATTGTATTGCAAAATGGGAGCAGACAAATAGCGGAGCTTACACATGATTTGCTGCTGGAGGGCTTCGTAGCGCAGAATTTTGTCTGCAGCTGCTTCTCTCACTGAAAGACAGGAATCAAACGCGAACATCTTGAAAATGAGACAAAAGTCTCCAGATACAGAACTTTGGACCTCTAGTTTCTTTTTTTACTGTAACTGCTTGCAACGTGAACACACCGTTAAAGCACTGTTTGCAACCCATACAACATCAGGATTCCAAAACGACCAAGGCAAGAGATGAAGGGGATCCTCAAGTGTTGGTTTCAGGCAACATAAAAGGTGCCACCTGGTTATTTGTCTCCTTTTAATATCGCAAAGTTGACAAAGTGTCTGAAGTCAGGAGTCACTGATGACATTCAGAGATGGAACAATGGAACATTTGACATTTGACTTTGTCTCATCAGTGCTGGATATTTATAAAGGAAATGTCACATGCCTATGGGTAAACAAACAAACAGCCTTTTTTGAATTTCAAGATGCTCTATGCACTACGTTAGTGCTGATTCACTCTTGTTTTTCCTTTCAAATGACTTTTCTAGTGTTTTAATTGTAATTTAATTGTAAGTTGTTGCTGTCAGATTGTGTTTTGTTGACGATGCCATATGTTGTGTAAACGTGGAAACCAATAGCAGGCTTGCCTTGAGTTTAATGATACAATAATGCAGTCATTTCTTCTCCCCGATTCTCGACCACTCAAAATCAAAATTAGGCAACAACTTCGTGGAATTTGTGCTCAAACGCGGCGCTCTGCTTCGGTGCCAAATGCAGTCAAGAATAAAGAGAAAACAACAAACACAGACCTTTAATGCAAATACCAGCATAAAGATCATACCTCATACACACTTTTTCATCAGACACTAAACAAAAAGCACTGCTCACCAAGTAAGAGGCAAGAATAGAAAAGAGAGATCGACTGGATCAAGCATTGTCATCAGAGCCAGCATGCTTTACCTCTTTTACAAGGATATCGCATTTCCAGGATTTTCTTTTGACGCCATTTATTTCACGTAATTTAATCCAAATGTAGGGTCAGAAGGAACAATGCAAGATAAGAGCTGACAGTAGTTTTATGCTCTTTCTTTCTTTTCCCCTTTTAGCAGCATTATGACAGGGCTGAAAGCGCAAAAGACAGCAGATACCAAATACCTTTGAGCACATATTTATTTAGGTGTTTCTGTTTTTTTTCTGTTCCTCTGGCTCACGCACAAAAGCAAAGACTTGATTTACGCTCAAAAATCATCCACGACTGCCAGAGCATCATCCCAAAGCATATCGATAGACCATAAACTCTAACATTTAGAATGATTTAAGCATGAATCCTTCACTTCATTATTCATATGATCCAGGGGAGAAATGAGCTCCTAGTACTTGACGGTTTTGACACAGAGAGTTTACAATGTTTTAATTTCTGCCTCCACGAACTGAAGATGTGGTCTTGTGTTATCTGACCTCATTCTGAATGTATTTTATCAGTAACTCTATAATCATAATGGTTGTGCAAGTACTGTTGTTACACGCTGTAACAACTGTATTGTGACAGCTCCTTGTACGTAGGCATGCTTGATCAATTTTGGCAGAAAGTGCCCTAAAGTGACCTTGCAAAGATTCTGTTTTACAAGTTGCCAAACATTCAGAGTTGTCTGTTTTAGAGTGTTTGTAATATCTGGCCGACAAAGGGACATATATACTAAATGCGATGGTAATATGAAACCCTATTGTTAAAAAAAAATAAATAAATAAAAAAAATAATTGACCATTCTGCTTAAAATGACCAATTGATGAATTATCTGGTTTGCGTTACAAAATAAAGAACAGCCAAGATTTTTATTGGATTATATCCTAGAAAATTCAACAGTGTGTTCATTCATTGTTTACAGTACCATGCTATTTGTGTTACTATTGTGTGTACATGGAGAGCTGGACAAAATGCAAATAAATTGTTGGACCCTGTGAAAAAAAAAAAAAATATATATATATATATATATATATATATAGAAATATTGCCTTGCTTTCTTCTGGTTGTTCAAATCTGAGTGAAAACTTTTGGCGAGAGAAGCTCCAGACCTGCCGTCATCTTCATCGTCTCCTTGACTCTCAACTCTTAATAAATGGTATTTACTGACACAGGCTCCAAGGCAGAGCCGAGAATATATAAGCAGATGATAAGATTCATCTTGCGCTTCGGTCAGATTCCTAGTCTGATAGTCCCAGGATGCTTGCAGGTTGTGTGGGAAACAGTGTTTAAAATCTTTTGTCTCATCTAATTCATTTATTTAAGACTGTCACTTTTGTTTAAGAGGGGGTTGAATTTGAATGCTTGTGTCATGGCCATCTGATTTGTGGCACAGGCGTGGGCTGATCTTGTCATGTCCAATTCATCTCATTTTAGTAGCTCTCAAGACATATTTGCAGGTTTATATGAAGATATGTGAACAGCTTAACAATTGCAGTCTCTAGTTTTAATGAGGATTTATCCATTACTTCAAGCTGGATCATTGCAATGAAATGCCGTATGCTCTAGTTTGGCAGAGCAGACTGAACGGTTAATGAATATTTAAACAATGCATACAATCTTAATGAATAATTTATTGCAAATGTATTATTTGCTTGTTTACACCACTGCAAAATGACAAAAAATGCAAAGGTTTAGTTTCACTAGCAAAGTTTTATTAAAATGAATCTAAAAGGAAGTTTTTAGGACTTTTAGGAATGAAGGGAAGCTTTGTTTATTTGCTGGACTCACACTGAATAAGGTGGAGGACATCTTGGATAATTCAGATCATCCTCTTCATCACATTCTGACGAACCAGAGAAGCAGCTGCAGTGGACAACTCATCTCACTATGATCCAGGACTGAACGTTACAGAAGAGCTGAAGACAGACTGAATATTGTATAAATAATTCACTGATAACAGTCCAAACAAGCTCATTAATAGTTCTACATTGTAGACCTGCAGTCTTCCTCAGAAGACGAAACATGTCAAGGTATGAAACAAAGTTAGAATAAGTCTGTATAAAAGAAACGATAAAGTAGAATTCACTGATAATTTACCTGTTTTAATTTTATTTTTCTTTCTTTGCTTTTCTTGGGCTGATGGATGTATGAATGTAACTCTAGGGATTAATAAAGTTAATCTGCATCTGTATATGTAAGCACAGGAAGGCAGAGGTGGCAAACATCCACGCATCCTTTACTCAACAAGAAGAACAGATACAGAAAAAAATAGAAGCGCTGATTGAACTTCTTTACTGAAGTAAAAGCACAAGCTCTGAAATGTACTCAAAGAGTAAAAGTAAAAAGTATTTCTATTAACTGTTTCTGTGCAAAGCTGCTGAACCTCACATCACATCCATGTCAGTATTAGTTCTCCTGGTCTCCGACAGCTCATTGATCGATGATATGCACTGATGTACTGATATAAACCAAAGTCTTTTCTGTGTCACTGTCGTATCCATGTAAGTTGAAATCAGTCTTATGTGGCTGCGCAATGATACAAAATATAAAAGAATCTATAATCCCACTCAAATGCATTAAAACTAAAGTAACAAGCCTTGTAAGTGTAAGGACCAAAAAGTACAGATATTTGTGTTAAAGTGGAAGGAGTAAACTTTAAAAAAGTCTTAAGTAGTAAAAGTATTTGTACTTTGTTACTTCCCACCTCTGCCCCCGGACAACCACAATGCTCCATCCATTTGTAATACTGACATCGAGGTTCAAATATATTAACGTTTAATGTGTCACCAGCTGTAAGTTAATCAGTAAAAAATGATTCCTCTCTTGGATATGTGAGAGACAGAGACATGGAGACAGAGACAGATAGACCTGGGTGAATTAGACCTGTCACAGTTACAGCTTTGGAAATCGTTCTTGCACCATCACTGTATCATGGTGTTGAAATGCGTTTTCTTCTTTCTGCCTCTTCCTTTGCAGATCTCAGTGCAGTCAGACGGCATTTTCTTCTGGACTTTGTGATGAACAGCTGGTTTTGCTGATTCCAAGTCTCTTATGATTGTATCACTGTCCTCCGCTTCATGCATCACCAAAATGTCCATCATCACGCATCTCTGTTCTCTTGGTAGAGTTATAAATGACTTTGGATTGTCTTAGCCTTTGTAGATCTGCCTTTCCCAAACTAAGGGTTGGGACCCAAAGTTGGTTTGTTGGATCTGTTTTTGTCGCGTCACTAACCGACAGAGTAAAATACATAAAAATGGCATGATATGCGCATTCATTTTTCAAATTTAAATAGATGAAGAGTGGCAGTAAAAATCATTTGAGCTATTTTTTAACATTTATTTATTTATTTGAGCTAACCACAGTTATTTTGCACAATTGTGATAATCATCTCAATTTACCTGTATATAAACACAGCTGGATACAACTAATGGAAATGGGATATTTCCTTCACTATTTGCACATCATTTCCAGTACCAGTTCTTTGTGTATTTCAGTTATTATCTATGTCAAATCTGTCCTGTGAAGTATTTGTTTCTAAAGCCTAAGAGCAAACACTATAATTTGGATTTCTGCGTTCCAGTGTTCAGTGTCAATAAACGGCTTTTCTTCTTCATTACATGTACTATATGTATATAGATAAACTACTGTTTGGATTACAGTGACATAAAATGAACAGAAAACAACAACATTGTTAACTGAAATTAGTTAGTCAGACAGTTAATGATCAACTAAAATGTCATTATCGTAACAACCCTGGGGTCGGTTGCATGACGGAGTTGATTCTGATACTTTCTCCAGCCACCTATTTTTTCTACTTTGGTCTTTGCACAATGGTCTTAATTATGTGGAGGCCGGTCCTTTGTGATCTGTGAGCACTGAGGTGGCACATGGAGAAGAATGAGGTCGGGGAGATAAGATGGTGCAAGCTCATGTAATTAATCAAAGGACATTGAACCTGGAGAAAATGAAAGGCGAGGGAATTTTCTGGATCAGTTCACATGTTGTTTTGTACAAGCTGAAGGTTTATAATGTCCGGGTACAAACTGCTACTTAATGTGGAAAAATGACGATGTGTTGCCACCTGTTAACATCAATCATATAACATATTTACAGCAAGTAAACCTCCCGAGACAAAAAAAAGATCACCTCAGGGTCTTCGTGAAGTAAATTATTTTACACCTATTTGAAATGTGTATTGTTTAAGTCTTTATATCATGGACCACCATAGGGTATCACATGATATCTCAAAAAACACTCTCAGATTCAGTCCTTGGATTAAAAATCTTATCAGATGGGGTCTGTGACCCAATTGCAGTCTAATTTGGATTCTTGGCCTAATTCCTGTCTGTCTGACACCATAAAGACTGGGAAATACAGGAGCCGCAGATGAGCCACACATGGTTTTGTCATTTTATATTCACCACCATATACTGTAGTGTTGTTTTAATCCTGAACCCAACCTCCTCATGTGTGTTAGGAAACCATATGGTCTCCTACAGATGTGTCATGTTTCTGGGCTTGATGTTTCCTCTTAGAAGAAACTTGCGTGTGTGAAATTTGCCTGAGCCAGGAATCCCATCATAACAACTACAGTAGCATTATTCATGTCATTTTTTTTATATATGTGTGTTGTAATACAAGAATTACTGTTGATCCACAATACGAGGGTACCCTTGAGAAATAGTTAACTGCCAAGACGCATTACATATGGATGGCTTTTCATGAAATCTGTGCAAACCGATGTTAATAATTATTTTTCCATGGCTTTTTTATGTCCAAGGGTGAAGTGGATCACAATGAATTTAACACAAAAAAAACAATCAGCTTTCCTTGTCTGAAGTCCGCAGCTACTTTTAACGTTAAACAAACCTGCCGGGCCTTTAAGGCCTTAGGTTTCGTTTAAGTGTTAAATGCTTGATACTTGGACTGAGCGGGGTTTTTTTCCGTCACCTTTGTCACTCCTCAAAGGGAAGCTCTGACACCAGTGGGAGGGTTTTATTCCACAACAGTGCGCAGTTCTCCGGACGCACTGACGGCTGCGCATGTAAGTGAAAATATCGCGTTTGGTCTCGATCTGTCTGCGACCTAAATACCACATACACACGGCGGACACAGCCTCGTGTGAAACGGGGCTGTGCCTGTCGTGTCTACAGCTGATCAGATGAGAACGAGGGACGCGGCAGGCTCGGACGTGTTTCTGTCTGTGTCCGCTCCTGTTCGGAGACATTACTCAGCACCCCGTTAAATACACGAGCAGGATTGTCGTGGTTGTGAAGCCGATCAAGCATATATGCAGCTTCTGGAGACGTGCTTAGATCGTGTGGTGCTTTTTAGTCGAAAATAAGGCAAACTGTAGCAGTCCGCCGACTAACAGTGCGAAGACCGTTTCGTACTGCGAGTCGTGGATCCAGCCTATTTGCGCTTCAGTTTTTTAGTGGAATAACCGGGGAAATGACTGAATGACTTTTTGTTCTGAGTTTAATGCTTGTACGCTATGAACGAATGAAACAACTTTAGAAATCGACTAGAATCTGACCAGTTAATCTGAGTGAATTTCAGAGAATAAGATAAGTAAAACAATTGTCTCTCAATATCCACATGGTTTGAGTGACGGGTAGTGGGGCGTCCACTGTGTTCAGACTAAAATACAATAAAATAATGAAGGAATTTACATGCATACACACTGACACATTTTACAGATTTCCAGTTTGACATCTGTTGTTCCTCATAGAAAAGGTGTGCTGTTTTATTTTGCCAGAATATGTGCCATGGCATCTCCGCTGAAGAGTCTGGTTAATGATGATAGCAGGTACCAGAAATCCTTCCAGCTTTTTCTGGAGCGCTCCTCTGAACACCAGTGTATGCGGGACTTCATCCATAATATCCTGCCAGATATATTGGCCAGGTAATCTGCCACACACACACACACACACACACACACACACACA
>JAPQRN010000015.1:22688804-22699169 GCA_037367275.1 Coranthus polyacanthus
GGTTCTATCAGGTCTAGATGAATGACGGTTCTTAATCCTGATCCATGTGGTTCTATCAGGTCTAGATGAATGACAGTAAAGGAGAACTTCAAAATACCTGAAAGCAGAATGGGGTCGCGGCGAACTGTGTTTTGAGTAAAAAAAGACACAAATAAGTCCCTACAGGAATATACAAGCAACTCCCTATTTATTAAATGTTTTCCATTTGGACCTCTGTTGTTTCTGTTGTTTGGTTACAGAGAACAGTGGTGGAATATAACCAAGTACAAATTTGAGGTACTTGTACTTTACGTGTACTTTCCATTTCCTGTAGCTTTATACTTCAAGTGCACTACATCTCAGAGGCAAATGTTGTACTTTTTTACGCCACTACATATATGTGAAATTTATTTTTCATTGGTTACTTCAGGGTTAGG
Organism: Coranthus polyacanthus; assembly: GCA_037367275.1. Taxonomy (NCBI): domain Eukaryota; kingdom Metazoa; phylum Chordata; class Actinopteri; order Kurtiformes; family Apogonidae; genus Coranthus; species Coranthus polyacanthus. Next base: position 22,689,221 of record JAPQRN010000015.1, read on the forward strand.
GTTGGGGTTTACTTTGTCCAGTAAAAAACACAAATCTCCAAATGTGAATGTGATAAACTCAAGCTCTTTCTTAAGCTAAATAAAGCCTTTAAAAACCCCGTTGGATTCACTAGAAAATGCGTTGTCACAAAACTGAACAGGCCTCTGTTTCTGAGCTCGTGAAAAGGTGACTTTTTAGAGCTACGTGGTTCTATAAACATAAGATGATTTTATAGAATAGGATGCATTTCCTGTACATTGAACTACCCACAGTATATAAAGTAGTTCAAATGAACATTAATGCAGCAGTAAAAATGAATCCAAAAACATCATGTATAATAGCAAAACACTGACACGGATCATTTTACTGCACGATAACTTCTTTTACTTTTCATACTTAGATACTTTTCAAGTAATGTGTTGAATGCAGGGTTTGTCCCTACCATTGTAAGTACCCAGCCATGTTGGGCAGCACCTAAGCCAAATTAAAGTCAAATCAATATGGAGAGCATCCAAACTAATTAAAAGAACTTTTTTTTCCAGATCCTATGGTTGTAGTTTGTCATTGGTAGAGTTTTGTTTATTACAGTATCTTCTTGAGCTTTTCCATATTTTTGTACACATAGGTATTAATCATGGTCCAAAATGATGTGAAATTATGCATTTTTGTATTGAAAAATGACTTGAAATGTTCTTGCAGGACCACCCCCAAACCCACGTGCCTAAGCCCTCCACAAACTGGACATGAATATGCATAGACTTTTGACTGTAAGTTCAACAAGTGTTGCCAGCTTTCTTCAACATTGGTTAAAAAAAAAAAAAACCCCAAAAAAACAACACAAATGAAAAAAGTTGAAAATACCCCCAGCCATCACCACCACCCAGAAATCAGACGGCACCTAAGACCTATTGAAATATTTCCACAGTGTAGTACTAAAACTTTACTGGCATGAAGGATCTGAGTACTTATCACTGATGTGGTTACAATAAATGTGAGCAGTATTTCCTTTCTTTTACATTCACCATCAGGAACATTCTTCTTCCTATTTTCCTTCGGACAACTATTTCACAGTGACAGATGCTGAGCCCTGGCATGGTGATTTAGTAAAGCCTGTTTTTTGTTTTTTTTTTTAAAGTTGTGAAATAAGTTTTACTGATGCAGCCACCCCTTCAGGGATTCAGCGGTGGCATTCCACCAACTAGCTCATCTTGAGGGTGACGTTACAATCAGTCTGCCATGTATGATACGTCTGGAAGGTTAATAAAAACAGGAGCAGTTTATCATTGTCAAACGGAGGAAAAACAGCCTGTTGGCACCATTTTCTACACTACAGAAAACCAATCAATGCAAACAGAATAAATGGAGGGGTTATTTCGCTAAACTGGGTCACAAAATGCCCCAAAGGGAACATGAAATGACAACTATAGCATTTCACCAGAGCAGTTTCTGCCACTGTAGCTGTGAAGTGTCCACGCAGAAGGAAGGAGAGACAGCAGGTCCATTACCTCCGTGTAGCCAGCAGAGGACAATATGGAGCACCGAGTCCCCCGGTTGGAGACGGTTTACTTTGTATTTTATTTGCTTTGACATTCACTCAGACCAGAGATAAATCATTTGTGGCTGTTGTTCTAAAATTAAGCAACCCCATCTTTGATTCAGAGATGAAAACGCAACAGGGGTGAAAAAGGTGAGAAAAACTGTTTAAAATGAGGATTTACAGTTGATTTTTGCAGCCAGAATAAAACGAATGTAATTTCATTGCTACAGAAGGAATGTAATGTCATTTATTTCACTGAAATGTTTGCTTTGAAACCAGTCTTTCTGAATTCATGTGATCTGAATTTCAAAACATCTTATTAAAGATATTCTGTGCCCTAGGCCGTCAATCCATACTTATTGTGAGCCTTAGACTTACTTTTAATGAGTGGAAATTATTTTCTAGTTTGACGTTCTGCTTATGTGATTATATCGTCCACGTCTGTTGACAATCTGCATGAATCTCACAGTTGACCTATTTGATCTCAAAACGACTTAATTTCACCACAAATACCATTTTCCTGTTTGTTTGTTTTCTTTATAATGACCGTGTTTTAAAGGTTTTGAGAGACAAATGAATGCCCTCGAATGAAGTGGAAAATAATTGTCACCAGTATATACAAAGAAAAAAAGCATTTATTTAGCAACACTCTCGCTGCAGAGAGATAAAAGCATACTCACAGTAGTAAAAGAAAATGGGAGGACAAATTACAAAAAATGGTTTAGGCAGTGGTAGAAACATCTTATTCACTGAAGCACTTTAATAAATGACAGTTAAGAGAAGTTGGCGTCCTCATCGCAGCATCACTCTCTCTCTCTCACACACACACACACACACACACACTCAAACACACACACGCACACACACACACACACACAGAGAAAAGGTAGTAGGATTTTCTGCACATACGGTCACTTTATAAACATACACACTGTATACCACAAACTTTTTTTTATTTTTGTTGGCACATACTGTTTTGATATTTCCAGTGACTTATTCTAGCATTAAGTCCATTTCTTAGGTATTGGTGATGTAGTGCATTGTTTCCGAAAAAAAAAGAAAAAAAAAGGAAAAGGGGGATGATGTTAGGGATTTTACTGCCATCTGATCCAGAAGCATGATGGCTCTGTGGATTGTCAGCACCAGTCTCACAGTACAGAATGAGCAAAGAGTCCTGACCACAACTGAATGTGAAATATTCGCATGAACATGCCCAAAACAAAAAAAAGAACGTTTCCTATGTTTTTTCCTGTTAAAATATCTACAAGAAGCTCTGTAAGCTGTAATACCAAAGATTTAGAGGGTTTTTTTTTCCTGTTGTTTTATACAAAAACTATTTCTTTTGTAGCAATCCTGAAAAAACTGCAAAGCATCCCATGATTTATCTGTCATGATCATGTAAGGCCAGAAACGATGGAATTTGCTTTACAACCCTGTTTGGCAATAAGTCTGATTGCACTGTATGATTTTTTTTCTGACAAACAGAAACAGCTCAACTAAACTAGTGGAATGTTCCAGTTTCAACAGCCACTTTATATGTGCTTTGTAGTAAAAAAAAATAAATGAAAATGTTGCAAACTTTTTGACAAATGTGAATGAATGAGGCCACCATCTTCAATGGACACATCATTGTCAACATGAATGATTACAAATATAAGAGACAGCAGCATTAGGGTTCCTTCTAATCGAGGAAACACAAGCTCAATGGGGTCGATGCTACGACAGACTATGAAATATGCACGTTAAAAATCAAGAGCAGGTAAGGAAATTAGTACTGTTGTTGTTGGACAAAGACAGTTCTGGTGTGAAATGCACTGAACCGAAGCCAGAGCCGTATAATCGCTGAGTTAAACAGTGGAGAATGTTTCGAGCAGCAGAGTTAGTGTCAGTAGCAGTTTGATCATTGGTTTACAATGAGCACTGCAGTCCAAGTCACAGTCAGAAGAGTGGTTATCCTCCAATGAAACAGCAGCTCTGATATGACTGATTAAAAATGGCAATAAAAGGAGGCTCAGAGATCATTCTAGACGCTAAACTATGACCAGCTATTAAAAAAAAAAAAAAAAAACAAGGAGAAAAGGAAAAAAGATCAAATGACAATATTAAGGATGCTCTGCTTTGACAGTGTTCCCCCACAGTTGTATCGTGGTTTATTAAGGTCCGTTGAAGAGTTTAAAGTAAACAACATCTCTCTTTGAAGCTCTTCTTGTTCTTCTTGTTCTTTCCTTTTCCATTCTTGTCTTTGTTTTCTGACATTTTCTTGCCTCGTACTTCACGCATCAGGTCAAAGAACACCTTCACAGAGAGAGGGAGAGAAAAAAGGGAATTCATTTAGGCGTTAACATAAAAACATCAACTCTCCCAACCTTAAAAATGTGTCAGTTTACAGTGGGGGATGTGGATGTTGTTGGGAGAAATATGGAAATCATTTTTAATGAGGCCAGATGCAGAATCTCAACAGAAAAGCTATCACTTAGGAATAGAACTTCAAAAGAAGATGATTAGCAGCTGTTGCAACATTTTCTTGTATATGACATTTAATAATGTGGAGTGTGATGTGTGTGTATGTGGAGATTCACCTTGTCGACATTGGCTCTAGTTTTGGCTGATGTCTCGACGTACTGGACACCCCACTCCTCGGCTTTCCCTCGGGCCTCATCCACGGAAACCTGCCGACGCTCTTCCAGGTCCGACTTGTTCCCGACCAGCAGGAGAGGGATCTTGTCCTCCTCCGCCTTCACCCGCAAGATCTGCTCCCTACCAGCACAGCATATATTATATATATTATGCATTTTTTGGCCTTTTAACTTCTCTATTTTCAGCAAATAAGAATGTCTTTTGAGCTAAAGTTCACTGAATAAAATACATTTGTGAAGAGTTATGAATACACAAAGAGTAAAAAGTGCTGTACCCTTATTTATCGTGTCAACGTCGACGTGTGTCGACGTGTCAAAAACATTAGCTCTGCTCCTTTAATTGAGACCACATAATGTGTCAGATTATAATTCTTAAATTAACACAATGTCTGTACAGACTGCGAAGTGAAAGCAACACCTTTGCAATGCAGCAACATCCTCTGCAATACTGTGAAAAGTATTTTGGTTGTGCTCCAAGCCCTGTAAACAGTCACTGTCTTCAGGCACAAAGCACAGAAAACAATACAAGTATAATGTATAAAAAGAAACTTTGGGCTTTGTCTCAACTTTAGCAGCTCTTTGCAGATTCGTTTTCTGTGATTTTAAAACCAACCATTGTTTTTGCTAACAATGCTGAATTATGAAGAGAGGCATTCTCATCATATCCAAACCTCCATGTATCCAATAATATCACATTAAAATCTATTGGAAAACTGTCAGAACAAAGCTGCTAAAATAAATAGAACAGTTGAATTAGTAATGCAGAATGTGCTATTAATAGATATTCTTTCATATTACTTGGACTGAGATTGTGGTAAATAAAACAAAAAACACCTACTACAGTTAAATTCTACAACAAAAAGGACATCAGAAGTAGCCCATATATAGTAAGCACAGCATTTGTATGTTTACCGTCCCAAACAGACTGATGGAGGAGATGCACTACCTGAACTCAGCAGTAGCTGTGAAAGACTCATGCTCTGTGATGGAGAACACCAGTAAGAAGCCTTCGCCGCTGCGAAAATAGTTGTCCCTGATGGCAGCGTAATCTTCTTGGCCGGCTGTGTCCAGGATGTCGATCTGCACCTCCTCCCCGTCAAGAACAACCTTCTTCCTGTAACTGTCTGCCTTGGTGGGCTCGTAGTCCTCCACAAACTGGGATGGAAAAACATGAATTTCTTTGGGGGATTTTGAAGCATGCGAGAACATTACAAGCACATTTTATCAGTAAAGAGCTATGCAGCTATGTGCTTCTGCTGTAAGTAAATACTGTGGATAAAATGGGATGTATTGTACCACATGTTACAAATTGCATGTCTCACATGTCCCCAGAATGAGTATGTCTCAGCTTCAAACACCTCGTAAATTATTCATTGTACCATGTCTGTATACTGGTGTTCACACTTCTTTTCGGTCAATGCCATGGATACCATCACGCACAGACCCTGGAAAATCATACCAAGGTGGGAAAACAAATGGAAGCCTTATTTTTCACAATATGTCCCCTTTAAAGTGCATCTGTGCCACTAGACAGACATCAGATGACAGAAAAACGCAGCAAAAATTCAGCTCCGAGTCAGGGCTACATTTAATCACCTCCGCCCTAAACTGAAGAATAACTTGTGCATTTCCAGTGAAAGTGGGTGTTGTGGCACTATAGGTCATGCTATAGCTGGCATTATATTATATCTGCCACAACTGTAGAAATACAGGGAAAGGAGGACTTGGGTAGATCGGGGCAATAAACATTAGCCTCCTGAAGCACACAAAATATACAGGATTTCACTCAGACTGAATGCTTAAATTTAATAAAAAGCACCAATATACTACACTCATAGAACTGAGGTTACATTAAGATCACTTATAACATTATTTCACTATGTCTCCTATTCATCCGGTGTAGGCTGAGACAGCCGTGGAGACATGGGTTTTTTCCCCACAGGAAGCAAGGTGACACTTCTATTATAATCTCTTTTTATGAGGCAGCTCTTGCAGGTCATATAATCTTTAACAAGCTTCTTCGTTTGGTCTGTGTAAAATTCTAAGTGTCCCCAAACTTTGGACTATCTTCAAGTTTGTCAAATGTCCCCATGTAGAGGCAGAGGGCAGTGACGCTCAAGCTAGAAGCTAAAGATTCGAGTAGGTGTGGATCTTCACTAGGCTCACTACTCAATTTGATTAAGATTGACCTGTCAACGATTCAACTGCACAACGATTCTTGATGCATCCCAGTGTATGGCATCCTCAGTTTTCTACATTACTGCATGTGGCTTCTTTTTCATCAGTTAGTACAAGCAGTCAGGTAAATCTGAACTCCTTTTTATTTAGAAAGTGCTTTTGAAATCAGACAAGAATCTAAAAGCTGAATCTTTTCAATACCAGTATCTGTGTGACCCACCTCAGTATAAAAATGGATAGAATCGAATAGAAAACACTATCTGGCTGCACTGCATTAGATCAAGTGAAGGTGTGAATATTCATTGGCCTCACGATTCCATTGATTATGATGTCCACATCGCAATGCATCTTTGAGAAGTTTCCACACCTCTAGTTCTGAGCGGCTCCACTTTTGAAAAATAAAACATCTCACAAAAGAGATATCTGACCTATTTTGTGCCCTACCTCTAGTTGTAACTGTAAAACAGAAAAACTAGAATCACTGTGTTGACCTCTGGGTGGTTCTGCATCGTATCTGTGATGTAGGGGCCAGTGTTCCCCAATGTTTCCTCAAATGGAAGACAAACATTTTTTTTGTGAACTATTTTGAACATTTTTAGTTGCAAAAGTCTTTCCGATGAAGTACCATTGGGTGGAGGGCTTTCAATGTGAAACGGTTAGAGGAATTGTTGACTCATTTGGACAGTAGAGTTCATGTACCATAAAAAAGTGAACTAGTTGTTAAAATCCTGACTTCTCTATCTGCCTTCTGGTTACCTTAAACATACATCAGTTTTTAAGTGGTTTTTAGTGGCGTGTTGACTTACCTCATCATACATGAACTGCAGGGTGAGGGCCGACTTCCCCACGCCTCCACTGCCCACCATTATCACCTTGTGCAGTGCCAGAGAGCTCTGGTTTTTACTTTTACTGGTGGCCATTACTGGATTCTTCTGTATCTCTGTCACACGCTCAAACACATAGACTGTTCTGCACCCAAACAATCACTGACACAACCTGTGAATGACAAAAAGGAAAAACATATTAGTGCTCACATAACACAAGCATGTGGACAAGTATAGGGACAGATGGCAGTTGTTACTTAACAGCTTTCACTGTGGCAGTAACTTACTGTGCCAAGGCACTAGGCTTTGCTCCAAGAAATCTTGAATCCTACCCCGCACCCTTCCCATTAAAGTGCCAAATTGCCTGCTCATGAATCCTAGAACTTTATAAAGTTTGCCATCAAAAGGTCACTGCAGCTGATCAGCAGTAATGAAGCTATCATTCTCCACAGCAAGACAGCATTTAGGAATGCATTAAGATAGGGCATCATGTGCTAACCTCGTTAAAAAGGAGGCAGATGTCGCTGACCATCTCTTTGCACTATATGGGCGCAACCCTCAGAAGGTGAAAGCTCAGAGTCAATTGCTTTTGCCTCACTTTCATTTCTTCTATCTATGTGAGACATAATTTCCAGCAGAGTGCAAAGTGAATAAGTTGTAAAAGCCTGCCTGCTACATCCTAATCCACACAGCCTTTTGATGGACTGAAAATGATCAAATCATTCTAAATGAGAACGAGCACAGAGTCAGCAGACATGTCAAAACTAAGAAAACAAGCAGTTAAATAGAACTAGAACTTCAACTCAAACCAAACATCAGTCACACCAACGATGCAACCAAACACTTCATAGCTCAAAACTCATAACTTCTTCACAGCATCAGAAAATAACTTGTTTAAAGACTAGTGACGGGATGGAAAAAGAAAAAAAACTACCTCAAAATGGGACTGCGATGAAATTTAAGTTGATAACGATCCATCATCCATCCTTTTCATCCATCTTTTGTAGTGAAACACATCAACTGTTGCTTCCACATTTAAGTTGTAACTAAAACACTTTCCACTGATTGCAGACCATACCTTGTGGTCTTATTGCAATAAAAACAGGAATATTTATAACTGTATCACTTTACACACACACATTACCATAAAAATAATCACAGGAATTGGGAATGGTTTAAAGTTGATTTGTTTTAAACTGTGAATATCCTTTCTTCTGCTTTCAAAAGGCCAGTGTAACAGCACTAGATGGCTGTTATAATGGCTGCCTTTAAGTCAGGCTCTGGCATGTTGCCATTTATCTTCATGATTGATAGCTTTACATAAATAAAACACAGTATGTATCAATATCAGATGTAATATTAAATAAATATGCACCAGTTTCATCTTGAACTGCAAAGCAACAGAGCTAAGACACACTTCTCACACACCCTTTGAGGATACCTCAAAGCCTGTCTTTCAGATGACTTAATACGGTTGTCGTCACATTAGTCACATCACGGTAAACAACCTCCTTTGCCTTTTCCATTTTTTCCTGCTATCATCTTATCTTCAGCCGTAGATAGAAACTTTCATTCCCTCCTCCAGGGATGTCACATTAATAGGTACACTGAGCTGATTCATAGCATTATTCATAATGCACTCCTCCTAACAGTAAACATTTCACTGTAGAACAAACGCTCTGTGAGATGAGCATGCACTTACGACAGGAAACACTCATACCCACCTACCTTTAAATTATAAATGTACTGTTTAGTGTGTCACAGTGTTCATTATAAGCCTTTTTTCCTTCTCCAAGAAAATTACAACAAACTTCAGTGATAATGATGGATGAGATCGGACCACAAAAGGTTCACAGCAACCTTCACATTGTACACAAACTTTAGTATGTTTAGGCATGGATGCTGAGGATGTGGCATCATGACTCTACTCTCTGTGATAAGGAAGTGAAGTCTGACCTGTGCATTTCCTGCTTTTGTTATCAGTAACTGGGACAGTGAAAAGGACTTATAGGAAGCAGTGATAAACATACATACGCCATTTCACATCTTCTCAAAGACCTACACCAAACTCAGCACTTCTGGATGAGGGTGACCGTTTAAATTATTCACATGCAACCCACTTCCCTGTAAACATGTACACACAGAGTTCCAAAGCTATAAATAAAGCAATCAAAGAAAATAAACTGGGGGCAAATATGAGCTCAGTATGAGAAAGTGCTTAGTGGAGACTTTCCAGAGGAAGTTTAAACTTCACGGGAGGGGGTCTGGCTATATTTCCACAAGCTGTAGGTCACCACGAGTTTCACGTGGGGTTAACATGGAGGGAATTGGTAAAAGAGGATGTTGGCCTGACCTAGATATGGATCTGGAGTCTGCATGGGCCTTTTTAGGGGATATGGGGTGATGTAGAAGGAGGGGTATAGTCTAACAGACCACTCTGGTTGCTAAGCTCCTGAAATATAGATGACACCAGTGCAGTGTGGGCTAGAGGAATTCATTAAGATTCCCTTTGGAGAAGAGACCAGTGTTCCCTTCCTACTCATCTTAACATTTTGGCAGGGATACACCAAGGTTTGCCAGGACTCACAGGGGTACTAATAAAAGATTACAACGACACAGAGAGAGAACCCACCGTGCTGCTACCAGGCCATGTCCCTAAAACAACACATGGCTACATATTTCTATACTCTTAGGTATGCCCCTATTGGTTAGCCTGCAAAATCACAGAATGCTCCATTTTGAAAAAGGAGGAACCATAAGAATATCCAAACAAAATATGCTGTTGACGCGACAT
>JAPQRN010000015.1:22699269-22715353 GCA_037367275.1 Coranthus polyacanthus
AACACCTATTGCACTGTCTGTCCGTCCTGGAAGAGGGATCCCTCCTCTGTGGCTCTTCCTGAGGTTTCTACCATTTTGCCCAGATGGGTTTTTTGGGCAGTTTTTCCTTGAACCGAGGGTCTAAGGACAGAGGGTGTTGTACCTTGTACGGACCGTAAAGCCCTTTAAGGCAAATCTTCATTTGTGATATTGGGCTATATAAATAAAATTGAATTGAATTGAATTGAATAACAATCAGAGAAAGATGAATAAACAAGGCAAAAATAAATGAAAGAAGACACTTTCAACGTACAAAAGCAAAATATTTATTTAAAAAAAAATGATATAACATGTAAAATTCATACATAATTGTCAACACATTCATACAGTTAATTCCCAATTGGACACATTATTTGGCAGTACATCAGAGATGAGGGATTCCTCTGTAAAGACACGCCAATCAAAGCTCATCCTTTTCCTGAAAAACAAAGGAACAAAACTGTCTCTAAGAAATGTGGCAGGTTTGTTTTAGCACATAGGAAGTAATGTGTTTCTATATCAGAAGTGTGGTTTAATTTGACATAATCAAAGACTGACTGTCCATCCAGACACTTTTATTGTCTGATTTATCTGCTGTTTGTTCTGGCAACATTTTCTTCACACTCTCATTGTAGGTTTTGTTGAGGGATGCAACTAACAATTATTTTAATTGTCAATCTGGCGGTTATTTTCTTGTTTCATTGATTAGTTGCTTGGTCTATAAAATGTCTGAAGATGGTGAAAAATGGCTTTCAAAGACCAAGACGATGTTCTGAAATGTCTTGTTCGGTTTACCGACAAAGAAGAGAAGAAACTAGAAAATATTTCAATTTAAAAAGCTGGAATCAGAAAATGTAGACTTTTTTTCTTCCAAAAATGATCAAAATAGTTGTTGATTAATTTATTTGCTGACAACTAATCTATTATTTGACTGCAGCTCGAGTTTTGTTCCAATTTTTAAGGTTGGACTATTTGGAGAGGTGCAATGGCATCTTATGTACATTAGAGGGAGCCACACACTGTGCACTGGTAAAGCCTGTTTTGACACTGAAGAAGTAGAGGAGTTTAAAGGTTTCTTTTCCAAATTCCATAAGTTTTCTATATTATAGTAATACTGCTGCTGAACAGCTTAAAGTCATTACGATATTTATCACATGTAGAGGCTATTTTCTGATGCTGGTCATACTGATCACAACTGATACCATGAAATGAAATTCACTACAGGTCATATTATAAAGAAACACAAGCCTCTTTTCTCCAGAGGATGTTCTGACATGTCACAAAAGCAAGATTAGGTGTTAAAATATAATTGCTACAGTTTTTGGAGCTAATGTTCATGCTTTCACCATCACACTCCCCCTGTTACAGAGAACACCGTAACGGGGGGATCGTGAATCGTGAATTTCCTGATGTGTCAAGTCAAAATGTCTGCTGTGAAAGAGGCAGAACGTTAAACAACACAACAAGCAGCTCCGTGGCGTTAGTGATGGAGCAGCCCGTTACATATTTACCTCTTCACCTCAGTGCCTTTCCATCCAGTGGTTTTTATTTGCATTTTCAATTTCCGTATAAAAGAAACCAGAGTTGAAACGCAGAAAATAAAAAAATAAAAAGTTTATGCCTGGGAGACGTGGAAAAGTCGGCGAATCAATAAAAGGTGCAATGGAAACAGATTTATCTAATCATTTTGTGTCTGCTTGTGTGAACCAATAAGGAGAAGCAATGCTCACTGAATTAATACAAAAAAACAAAAAGAAATGACATTTAAATGGAAATGGCACCAAAATGCCACCTTGTATAAAGAGATGCACCAACAAATGTTCAACAAAGGCTTTGTGGAAACCGTGGAAGAGTCTGAAACGCTGTAAGATCCAGACCAGTGGTTTGGTTTGAGGGACAAATGTTTGACAAATATTGGCTACATTTTACGTCTCCTCAATCAGCATCTCAGGTAGTGTTGTATGATACACTATCTAAACCATGATGATGATGATGATGAAAGACCAACTCTTAATATTTGCATAAGTGTAGTGGATGGAAAACATGCATACATCTGAATTTTTTTTTGTGCAGTTTTTCTGAAAATTTGGTTAAAATTTTGCAGTACATTTGGATGGAAACCCACCTTCTGTCTAACTGCTTGGAAACTCATCTGCAGCCTGTTAAGCTTCAGAAGGTCAGTGAGGTCCGTTGAGCTCTGTGATCTCACATCGGCAGCCTTCTGCTATTTTCAACCTATGACTGAAACTCACATACTGCTCGACTGACAAAGGAAAACTTCCAGCACACATTGTTTTTCACTGAGCAGATTTATCATGTCAGAATAACTGCAGATGTAACAAAACTATTTTTGCTCTGGCAAAGTCAGTTCCTGTCTCCAGCTCCAGCTTCCAGTTATTGGATCAGCAAAGAGTCAAATTGCATTTTGAATGACCTCAGTAGTTGCATCTGTATAAAATATATGTACTGTAACAACGCTCTCACACAGACCATAGTATAAAATGAAGCTCTGTGTCAGTCAAAGCAGCAGCTCATCTTTTGTCTTAAATTGATTTTTGAAAACACTGAAATGTAATTTCAGGGAAGTACAGCAGCCCTGCAGAGGAGCACACGGTGATAACCTCCTGCATCACTGGACCTACACTCTGCTGTCACTGGGGTTATTCCGTTAACTAAACACGGCCGTACATCACGTGGCTTTTCAAGCGACTACAATGTCTCAGACAAATTTTCACCGTCGGAATAAAGTCCTGAGAGTTTTGATGGAGTTGAGGCTCCTGTCATCTGGGATCGGTTGGTGTGAGGCGGTTCATAAAACTCACTTTGGGCTGTCTTAAGTCGGTCTTTTTTCCATCTTCACGTTCTGACAAAAATCAAACCTGTTTAAATTATCAGAAGTTTTTAGTCTTGGCTCACGCAAACAGCACCAAACAGGAAGCAGCAAACGTCATAAATTAAATACCTGATAGTAGATGTTTAATTCAATCAGAAACACATCAACAGAATCCAGTTTGGTGTGTGTTGTGTCTGTAGAGAAGTGATAGGAGGCTGCAGACTGATGATGATGAACAGTCATTTACTCACAGACGTATGAGTTTACTCTGCTCTGTTTTGTTCCGTTTTGTTTGCAGTTTGCAGTCCCTTTGCAGTTAAATCATTACAGTAGATTTAGCGCTCCCTACAGGCAGGACTGTTACCTCGTTACATCTCAGGGATTTTTTACTTTTCTTCTTTGGACTTAAGAGCCCAAACATATATATATGGAACAAACTCTGAACTTTGGAGATCAAACTTCAATTCACTCAAAAAACAAAAAGGACTAAAAAAAAATAAACATCACTTCGAAGGAATCTAGTTGCAGTCTTATCATTGGTGACCCTGCAAGATTCCAAATCTTTGCAAAAACTAGTCTTTGACTACAAACTCTGTGACTTATAACACAGTGAGTGAGTCTCCATCAAAATGTATCACACATTTTGATCAAATTTTCAGAAAATCTGCAAAAGAAAATGCACATTTCTGCACATTTCCATCCACTACTGTTATGCGAGTATTAAGAGTTGGTTCATCATCGTCATCATCATGGTTTAAAAGTTTGCCTGTTAAAAGTAGTATGTTATACGATACCATAGCCTACCTGAGCTGTTGTCTGAGGAGCTGATGGATGTAGGGTCTGTGTACTGTCAGGCAGCTGTTACCCCTGAACTGAACCGAACTGCTGGTCTGAATCATATAACGTTGTTTCAAACTCTTTTACAGTTCGTCAAAGCCTTTGTCTAACATTTGTTTCTGCAGTGCTTCATACATGGTTACGTTTCATTGCTGTTTTCCATCTAATTTGGTATTTGTGTTTCTTTAAGTTTCAGTTTCCTTATTGGTTCACACATGCAAATACACAATGATTTGCTAAATCTGTTTCCATTGCACTTATTTGCATTTACCTTTTATCGATACGCTGTCTTTTCTACCTCTCTCAAGTGTAAAAACTTCTTTGTGATATTTCAAGAGTTTTTCAGATTTCTGGTATTTCCACTCGGGTTTTTTTTAATGCGCAAATTGAAAATGTGAATTAAAAACAGCAGGATGGAAACACACCTATTGTCTTTAAATGGTAGCTTTTTCAAAGTCTGATGTATTGTAGGCACGAGGTGAAGTGACATCATACACAGTCACTCTGATGCAAGGGAAACTTACTGCTGCTTGTGTCTTCATCCTGTGGCAGGAACATGGAAACAGGTCATCTGCGGGCTGTTCTACAAGCTCCATGCCATTACGAACCTTGGGCTCTGTGACTTGGAGTTCGGCGTATTTCTACAAGAAGAAAAATGCATTTACAGGTCGGGAGGTGCATCCTCATCATACCTGTGCCACGGGAACACATTTCTCTGCGATGTGCACAGTATGCTGATGTATATAAAACTTTGCAACTGTAGAAAAGTTACCTGGAAAAGTTTGTAGTGGTAACAAAATATGCTGTCTCCCATAAGATGATTGCGGGCAAACTGCTGGCCTGCCTGTGCAATTTTCCTCACCTGAAAAACAGCACACAGACACTAAGACAACAGAAAATGAGTTCAGCCTGAATTATCCACAGCTTATATTTTAATAAGGCCCACAACACAGGCACACAATATCCAATAACAAATACTTATAGCACTGACTGCCCAATGTAATAAGCATCTTGTTTCAGACTGAATAATTTGTGTTGAATTAAGTTTGATTCGACATGCCAAACACCGATGGGTACGGGTTTTAAACACATCACTGTTACCTCTTCGTCATGCTCCCGAGCCCACTGGATCTTTTCCAGCAGGTCTCCCAGGTCTGCCCTGATCGGAATGTAGTGCTCCCACGGCCGAAGCTCCTTGTAGAAATGCTCATAGTATCCGGAATCCTGTTTTAGGACGACGCTGTCTCCCGCTAGTAAGTACGGCAGTCGATAAGCTGCCACGGTGCCGTCAATATTTATCTGGTACTTGTACTGATGGTGGATATGGAAAACAATGAGAAATTGAAAAACTGGGAACAAAAAGTATGTCACTATTTAGGCCACTTGTAAAAACACAGAAAGCTTTGTTAACTTATGGAATAGAAACAGTACTGCATGTACATTTTTACATTTAAGACATACAGCACAGTATTGTGTGTTATTTAACAGTAACTAAGGCTTACTCTGCAGACTGTAACATTAAACTGTGGCTTGTGTGGTAGCATAAAAATTAGGCTTTAGAAAAAAATATAACTAAGTGCATTGTGTATTTACAAAACTACTACTAATAATAATAATTAATACTCTTAATTTTCATCTTTGTCAGTATGTCTGTAAAATGTATTTAGTTGAGAAACAAAAGAAAAAAAAAAAGGACCAAAAATAACAATGAAACGAATTAAAACCAAACTAAAATTAAACATTTTCAAAAAATAAAAAACTAAATTGAAAATAAGATATAATAAGAGCCGTCAGAGGACGTCATATCCCTCTGACACCCACAAAGTTGAAAAGTAGTATTTGTTACTGATGTTAGCTTAGTTTCATTCACTTTGCCCCTAGACAGCAGATGAGTATTTTACTGGAAAAATACTGCATGGTTTTGTAGTTCTGCTCTGGATATGAAATGATGACAAACAACACGGACGGACAACAGACAAAACAGCACCACTTCAACACATAACTGATAAATAGTAGCAAGTAGGTGAAAAAATACTGAAAGGTTTCCCAGTTATGCTCCGGAAACAAAATGATGATGGACAGACAGATGGACAGCTGATCGCAATATCCCCCCACATTATATGTCGGAGATAAAAAGTCAGAAAGAAAAGAAAACCGCTGAACTACACATCCACAGGGCCTTCGGGTTGTGTACATGTTACATCTACATGTTTTCTCAACCTCAGACTAGTTTACTTCAGCCGCTGCCCCTTCAAGCTCTGCAGACTGAAACGAGCTTGTCTGAGCTAGCCGGTCGAAAAAGGCTTAAAAGGTCATAAAACAATTAGCTACGAGCCATAAAGAGTTACAGAGTTGAATCTCAGTCACAGTCATTTTTATCTTTGAACAAACATTTTCAGAGGCCACTCTCACCTTGAAGAAGTCAAAGAAAGAGACATGTTTGACGAGCGGCCCGTAGAGGCTTTCATCGTGTTTGAAG
The DNA here is from genome assembly GCA_037367275.1 of Coranthus polyacanthus. Classification (NCBI taxonomy): domain Eukaryota; kingdom Metazoa; phylum Chordata; class Actinopteri; order Kurtiformes; family Apogonidae; genus Coranthus; species Coranthus polyacanthus. The sequence continues at coordinate 22,705,437 of JAPQRN010000015.1, forward strand.
AAGAAGAAGTTAGTGAAGGCAGCGTCGATCATACTGGGGTGAGCCCTTGAAAGCTTGACCAGCTCCAGACGCTCCTGGCGACTGTCCCGCCCTCTCCAGAAGGCAGTGGCGTTCTTCTCTGGCCAGGCTGGCCCTGTATTGGCTTGCACCGACATCATGTCCAGGCTTACTCTGTTCACCAGATGGACAAAATGATTCACAAAAAAAGACATGCAGACTCTCAGAAACATCTTCCTTTTCGGTTTTGGTGGACCGATTATACTCGTGGCTCAGACTGCTTTATATTATGAATGTGGAGCCCTACCTTCCCATGGTCTCAAGCACAGACTCAGTCAGGTCATAAGTGGGCATGACAATATCTCTGGTGTTGTTAGAGCCACACCAGGAGAAGATAGGATGGATCTTGTCTGTGGGTTTCCTCTTCTCCAATGGCCAGTCACCAAGATTAACAAAAAACTCCATATCAGGGAGCCACACCTGGACACACAGCACAGAAAAGACACAGACTATGTGTTAAAAGCTAGATTATTAAGAAAATAAGTGAGATTAGAAAGGCGTTGTGTTGCTGAACAGAGTTTACCTTTCTGGTGAATGACAGCAGGATCGCATCCATAAAGATTCTGAAACCGACATGCTCTCCAAACGTTTTAACGTAGACCTAAATGAAACAAAGAGCTATGTGAGTGTAAATTACTTATCACAAGAGTTATTTCACAGTTATAGGTGGAAACCACAGCTTTACTGCAGGGGAGCGGAGGATTATCAGTGCTGAGCTGAGGTGATGACAAAGATCTTTCTCAAATCAGGTAAATCAATCTAAATGAATCCCACTCTCTGGACATTCCTTGTGCAGCATTAAAATGATCAAAAATGTAGTTTAAATGATATTTATCAATACTGAAAAAAAAAACTGTATTGTTTTTTTGGGAAGGGTAGCATGCTACCAAAGAAATTAAAACATAAAAATCAGAGCTTCCAATCAATTTTGTAACTCACCGTGCTTGTAAACAATGTTTACATTTCAACAGGTGTGAACATCAGTGACAAGCGATAAATTACTGGATATTCCCAGGTAACGGTAGCACTGTGTGAATATGGCTTTAGACATATCACTGTTACAGCGACCTGGATTGGCTTCCAGTGGTATTTTGAAAGGCTTGTACCCTTGAACACCTGGCGGACCCACTGCTCTAACAGATACGTCACTATAGCTCCAGGCTCTCCTGTCTGACTTTATGTTTGTAGACTGCTCTAATTACTATTCAACCTAAAGAAATACTACCCTGCATTACTTTACTATTTGTGGATTAGGATGTATCTGTTCAACCTAAAGAAATACTATCCTGTATTACTTAACTGTTGTTTGATTAGGATGCAATTGTCCAACCTAAAGAAATACTATCATGTATTACTTTATTGTTTCCCTTTGTTTTCAAAGGGTTTAGGTGCTTGGTGGAGTTCTAGTATTTTCTCTAAGTTTGTAGAAGACTACATGGTCGTGGAGTCTGGTGGTCTTTATGCAAGAACATTTTATATTTTTCAATTAAAAATGTGTAATTTAGCCCCACTTTTGACCATTTTTGTATTATCATACATGTGTACAATAATTTGGAAAAGCATCCAAGACATCCAAAAAGCTTGAAAACAAAACTTCCTGAAGTCACCAACTGCAGTCATGAGATCTGGAAAAGGTCATTTTAGTGACTTTTGATGCTAAAATGACTTGGGTGCTGCACCTAAGCCTTATAATGGCAGAGAAATGCTTGCTTTGATTAGGGTGTGTCTGAAAGAAAACCTGGGGAAGTTTTGTTAAATTACATTAATTAAATAAATGACAAAGAAGTAAGATTATGTAATACAATACTTTATAATGAAAGTCGAAAGCATAAGCATTAGGGGAATAGTTCTACACATACGGAAATACACCTACAGGTGTTCACATTGTTGTGAAGAATGTAGCCCATCTTAAAGCAAAATCAGCCTATCACCACCTTTAAGGCAGTATAAACTAGCATAGAGGCTGTTTTAAAAGTTTGTTCACCATCGTAAGACTAAAAATAACATCCACAGTATAAAACAAAAACATCCTCACATAAAAATATGATCAGCTGTTATCATCAGTAATGGTCAAAATGAACTTGTATATGAAAACATCACCAACATCAAAACTAACATATGTTAAACACAAACTAATCTAAAAGAAATTGCCTTCACCAGGTGCTAAGCTGTCTCATCATGTCTGATTATAACAGACACGTATCAGATTATATCTCATTATTTTTGTGTCATAAGCGTAAGGCACCTTGTTGTCTTTAACTGTATAATGACAGAGGCTTTGTCGCTGTCCAAAGCGCTCTGGGATCTCCTGAGCGTTGCGATCCGGATCGACACTAGCATAGACAGACAGGTCCCTCTCTATCTGTGGAAAGGACTGGGGACATTTCATGTGTTCCTCCCATATGGCGCCACTAGGCTGGGGACAGTTACAGCCCTCATGGTAGACTGGGCCTATAAAGGAAAAACAGAGCAGCATTAAAACGCTGCACTATCTTTGTGAGTGACTAGAGCCATAAAAACAAAGCAGATGCCTATAGGTTTTTTTATGGTTTGGAATCAGGTCAAAAGGATGAGTAGGGAACAAGAACGCGAACAGCATGTTGCTTGTTGAAAGCATGTTTCTATGAAGTTTACATTCCTGTGTGAAGTAATATGCATTCTCTAAACCCAAAACACATTTCCTAAGCTGGCTGCGTTGTATTCTACCTTTCAGAATGAACGGTGACTTAGCGACATGTTTGTTCTTGAGCAGAATGTGGATGTGAAGCTCGGTGTAGCTCGCGTACATCCTGTAGCGAACCAAAAAGGATCCATCCTGACGATCCAGGACCTGGATCCAAATCCTGGTGAACTGCTCCACTGGAGACACAATCTTTACTTCAAACGTCTTCTCACCAGGTGATGTTGTTAAACTGTGGAGGAGAATATATGGACCCTGTGATCCTGAGCTGCTAAATGTTTGGAGAAAATGGCACCAGGAAAACAGTACCATGCCGACACACAGGAAACAGATGGCTAAGTGGTGAAAAACCCTGTACTCATACTTTGTGAGTGATAGTTAAATATAACATAGACAGGCTTCCAGAGATATTGTGTTGACTACCTGGTATTGGTATATTGTTATTGTGTCTCTCAGGTATCAGCAGACAACAATAATGTCGTTTTTGCAGCAGTCATGAATGGAAATGAGAAACTGATAGCTATCTTGAGAACCAAAGCGTGTGTGAAAGTAACACCCACTGTGTTATACACACAAAGTGGGATACCTTCATTTGGCCTTATGGGAGCATTTTGTTGAATAGAGTAGGTAGAGGTTGTCTAACATGTTTTTACCTGAGGTGTGCACTTTCATGTCTGCTATCTTACTACTGACAAGTTTAAAATTACAACTTTCATACAACACCACGCGTGGATGACTGTTACCCTGTGTGTGTGGTGGCGGTGGTTTCTTGGAAAAAGTGGGTTGTGTTCATAGGAGGACTGCATATAAATAATGCCACTGCACATTCACAAAAAAAAGAGATGGCTAAAGAAAAAAAAAAAAAAGCAAACACTGACAACTAATCACCTACAAGCATAAAGAGACATTGGAAGTGGCTAAATAGAAAGACAAACTGCAAACAAAAATACATATTACTGAAGGCTGCACCTATGGCACATATAACAATATTATGACCATTTGCAGATATTATGTTTGTCAACATTCACCCTCTCATCTTTGTATGTATACATAATTAGCCTGAAACAAACATACTCCCTATGTCCTCCGTCTGTAACACAGCCCACCTGTTTATATGATATTTACATTATATTTAATCATAGACTGTACTGTACACAGTCTGAACCCTGGCAAATCAATGCCACCTCACAAACTCCAAAGGAGGAAGTTAGGTGAGCACTTGAAAGCAGAATTCCCAACCACATTGTAAAGGTTGTTCCAGCTGAAGAGCACCAGAGAGGGCCTATGGTTACTTACTTTTTCCCGGAGCTGTCTACCGCCTGTATGAAGAAAAATCGAGCTGGAAGGACGATTTCTGCTTCCAGTCCCGGTCCCCACACTAAAGTTTTTGCAGCGCTGGGTAACGAGCCGGCCTGAGCAGCCGGGAGTTCATGTCTGAACAGATCCAGACAAAATAGCAGTAGCAACCACGAAAATGTTAGCGGCATTGTGGTCCAGCGTCGACTCTTTTAACAGCTTACGTGCACCGTTACCTTTCTTCTTACAGTCTGCCCCACCTTAACATTGTTGTTGAAAATGTGCAAGGGTTACTAAAAAAGTCTGAACTTTACGCTTAAACGTTAGTTTGTTCCATTTCCATACAGGAGAATACGATGTAGCGGTGCCATTAGCAATGTATTAGTTATATCTAGCTTATGTCGCATTCCACTTCGCCACTTAGCTAGGCTGTGAAACTTTGTTATTTTAACACGTCCAGTGTTAAGAGTTTACCGTTATCTAGTTCCGAAATTCTACAGGTCAGTAAACTATCTGCTGAATGAATAAGGGGCGGGATAAGCACGTTGGATTTAGCGATCTGATTGGTTGTCCCTCCTGCGACTCTGGACCTGATTGGTTGAATGAGACATTCAGTCGTGAATGGGAATCTGACTGCACTAAAACCCGGAAGAGAAAGACCCTGGTAGATGCTGAGTGAAAGGAATTGCTTTTTTCATCCTTTATTTTACAAAAAATGAAGAAGAAGAAGAAGAAAAAAGCAATTCCTTGTTTTTACAGATTTTCTGGATTTCTTTGGCTCGTTCATTTACACAGTGTTAACATTCTCAAAGCTCTAGGTGCATGTGTCAAAACAGCTTATGGTACAGCATGTTATAGCTCACCTGCCAAAGGTCATAAATCGCCCAAAACGTTTAACTCATGCTTCAAAAATGTCTCATTTGAAAAAGTCAATACCCTCAAAAGTTTATTTAGCGAACAGCGGTGGTTAAAGTGTTTCAATGTTTTTGACAGTGTGGCAGTGGATCCAGGAAATGTTCCATATATATATATATATATATATATATATATACACACATTTCAGTCTTGTCCTTTTTATCTTTGACACTGAATGTTTACTGTAGGCTACTTGGATGGGAGACATTTGCCATTCAATAGTAAATTCACTGCCAGGCGATTTGCAAAACTTTAATATATTAATGATATTCATATTTTGCAATGAAAAAAATCCTATCTGTGTTGGAGAATACACCTATTCAGATAAGAAGCACCGTCATCAGATTTGATCAGTGAGATATATTTAATTGGTATTTGTACAAATTGTAGGCAACTGTAGCCTACTCTCTCATTTGTATAGATGTGCTAAAACATTTCCAATTTGTTTGCTTTTTTGATAAATTCCAACACTGTTGTGCAATAGCTGTATCCAGTGAATAGTTTTAACATTGGCAAGTTATTAGTATCAAAACCCATCAATGCTTGGAGAATTGGAAAAATAGTAATATCACATTCGACAACTGTGCGACCTAGTTAAGATATAAAAGTCACAAAATGATAATGCTCTGGTAAATGAGGTCATCAGTCAGTAATAGATTTAAACTGTCAAATATGTGCCTTTTCCAGACCTCAATATACTAACAGTGATATTTCTTCTGTTAGAAAAAGACATGCTTATCCAGCAACTGAGCAGGGATATGCAAATTAATCTTTGGGGAGATTTATAAAATTGTGAAATGATATATGAGATGTGGGCAAAAAAATATTCATTATCACTGTAGTAATATTTCTCAAAAATGCATTTTTCTTGTGAGTCAAAGAAGTTGCTGATTCTGTGCGCCTCTCAGTGATAAATCAGGGAAGTTACCCTGAAAGGTGAAAACGAACATTCATTCTCATAACAAACTGCCGCTCTGTCAAGCCTGCTTTTGTGCAGCAGCTTTGTTTTCTTCATGAGTGCTGCAGGTGAGAACAGTTTAGAATTGCTGACACATAACTCAGCTGATGCTCTTTACATTTATCCTCTAAACATCACAGCTTTATACAGGCAACAATGACAACTGGTTCTGGTTAGGGAACAGTGCAACGGAGTGCTCAACTGTGTACATCAATCAATGTTTATTTCTGTTTGCTTTTGCATCAACATATTTTCAGTTCTTTTTTTTAAATTTCTATTACACTTGTATAATATCAATAAGAACAAAAAGTGGTAGAATCCATTTAAATAAGACAAACTTTGCTGCCATCATTGAGAAAACCAGAGAAATGTTTTTTTTTTGTTTTTTTTTCCAAGAGTACTACAGTGTGAAGAACTACAGAGTTCCAGTGATTTAGACAGAGCCAGAATACCAGATACAGTACCAGCAGTAACAGGTACAACATATACGGAGAAAAATATCCCAAGAACATCTTCATCATTTTGTTTTTTGATTCACCTTTCTCCCAAGATAGAACTGTACAATTAATATAAAAACCAAAAACATACTAACAAAACACCCTGTCAGTAGAAGTCAGATTTTTTTTTTTAATCTTTTGGTTTCTGTTTTTTGTTTTTTTGTGTGTTTTCTCTGCCATTGAAAGAACTGCACTGAACACAAATCTCATTGACGGTACAGATAGGAGAGAAATGTATTTTTTTTTCTTTTGACATGTTTAAGACACCTCGTTGAATCAAATTATGTATCATTTTCATTATTTTTTTTTTTGGATTTCAGGTGACTTGATGATAGACAAAGGGGTGTGAAGGCCATTCCGGCCTGAGGAATCCCTCAGCCGCCTGACAGGAAGCAGGCAGCGATGACTGGATTTTATGTGGGAAAGATGGCAACGGGGTAGAGTTGCAACGCTTCATGTTTCACATTGTTTTTACGCGAGCGTGCGTAAAGGCCTAATGTGTGAGAGATGGATATCGATAATCCTTTGTTTGGTTCTTCGAATCAATTGAAAAATACAGACAAATACACAAGTACAAAATATCCTTCTCACTTAATGTTGTTACCTTGTGTCATGTGGCTACCCATTGACATGTACAACACAATCACAATATGATACACAACCATGTATCATGGAACATTTGTTGTTTTAACATACAAGAGCCTTCAGTTGAGAGGCCATCACCATCAAATATAGGACCGCGACAAGGGAATATCATAGTCATCAAGAACAATATTCAACAAAAATAAAGAACATATTCGCCTCCAGTTGAAATCGTTGCAAATGTTTTACACATGTACATAGTTTCTTCACTGACTCACATCTGAACAGCACTGAAAAAAATACAGTTACTTTCCCCCCCGTATCAGTTATTATTAAGGAGTCACATGGGACTTAAACAAACATGATGCCAGCTCCTCTTTAAACCCCTTCACAGAGACAATCATTTGTTTGTGTTCATGAAAAGAGGACCAGATGGGTTTACAAGAAAAAAAGAAACCAAACAAACAAATCAAAAAAAAAGAAAAAAGAAAAGAAACTTCACGGTGAACCACAATTTCAAAAGATGAGAGGGTGTCATCTGATTTCGGTTGCTTTGGCAGAGAAAGAGTTTGTGTCGTTTAACATGTGAGGCACTCTTTCTTGCTTTCTCTCTCGCACATGGTACACACAAACGACCCGATGGCGCACTGGAGCGTACATCTGACAAAGGCAGCTAAAGACTCAAATGGTTTACTATCAACAACCAAAAGAACTAAACTGAACTGAAAGAAAGAAATCCATTGAAAACACCCTCGTATATATTAATTTTTTTGCTAAATAAAACTGACTTAGTTGACTTTGATAAATGCCCTCTGTGGCCAACTCCAAAACTACACCTCGTGTGTTCTCATCAATAGGAAACATGACGACTACCACGTATTAGCTCTTTGTAGGTTGGATCACAGCGAGTGGATTCACTCACCTGTTTGGTTTTTTTTTTTGTGTTTTTTTTTTTTTAAATGGCACATGAATTGTATATAAGTTTATACACTCTGTTCAGAATATGTTCTCTCTCAGCCTTTCTCGTGCTTCTCATACCAATCTGTTCTGCTTCCGTAACCTTTCAGTCGGGGAGTGAAATATTCTTATGCTTCTGTTAAGTTGCAGCAGCCGAAAAAATGAAAATTAAATTAGTGTGAAGACTGTGCCCGGTTAAGTGGTAATACTACTGATTTGTGTTTGCAGTGTGCAGCTCAGAATCATTCATAAGAACATAGATTTAGCATTATTCTTAGTGTCTGTAGAGAAAGCTAACTATGTGCATTTATATTGTGTCAAGTAATATTTGATGAGACTAAGAAAAAATATATAACAAACAAAGAAGTAATTAAAAAAAAAAAGGGAAAGGAACATAAGTTTTGGCTTAATAGCAATGCGGGTATACATTTCCCTTTTTATATATAGTTTTTTGTCAGTATTTCAAAAAATATAAAGTTTTTCATAGTTTCTGTTGTTGGCTTACATTATTAAATAAAACTTTCTATTTTTGTATCTCCTGTTAAAGTCGCATGCTGCTTTTTAATATGGCAGTTGGATATTTTTAATAGTCATCCATTTTTATTTCATGCATTTCTTGTTGGTTTCTTAACTTTTGAGTATCTACACAGTGAGGTCCAGAAAACCAAACCACATCGCGCATCACACCCGCGTTCACACACACACGCACACGCATGCACTCGATCTTACACACACACACCCACACACACATCTACTCTCTCACACACACATCAGACTTGTTGGATATTTCCAGCTCTATCTCCAGCGTTTCAGATGCCGCCTCTTTCTGTCCTTCTCACTACGTGTCTAGACAAGGAATGAACCCATCCTTGTCCTTCAGCAATGTGACGGTGCGGTACATATAGCCAGTCCAGAAGTCACTCTTGAGTCTGTCTTTTAATTGCCATCATCTCAAGAGTGAAGGTCCCTGTCCCGGCATAAAGCTCCAGGCAGTCCAAGGGCAGCCGCGGCCCTTTGTCCTGCTATTAGAATTGGTACCACTTCTTGTCCTTGCACTTTAGCATCAGCTGTAAAAAGATAATTACATACTGTCAGAGGTGAGAAATAAGCAGTCACGGCTTTGAGAACGTATAAAATAAATGAGAAATCGGTAATGGTTGGAGAACAATGGAGTGTGTTTTTACAAAATTAAAAATGATTTCCAAAACTACCCTGAATTAAAAAAATCTGCTTCAGTTAACCATACTTTTGCTTCATTTAAACTGACAACAAAACATGTCAACAACATAATGTGGTCGTAATAAAAGGTTCAGTGTGGAGACATTTAGCAGTGAGATAAGAGAATGCAACTACTGGTGGGCGATATATCCAATTTGATGTGTCGTGACTTGTTCTGCACAGGATTTATAAATGATTAGATTGAAATATCAAGTCCAAGACACGTAATCTTTTTTAAAGGTAAACTATGTAACATTTCAAAACAAACTAGCAACTGCAAGCAGTTGGGGACAGGCCCTCATCCCCCCACGCAACTCGGGGCGGGATGCGGTCGAAGTATTTTAACACTGTGGGCATCATCGGGTCCAACATCATTGAGGACATGCTAGAATGTAAGAATGTTAGCATCTCTAAATAGCATGATAATGCGGCCTTACTAAACACGCTCAGGATAGAAAAATAGCAATAACTTGTCTGACTTTGAAGTTCAGGAAGTTGTTTGGGCGTGCTGGCAGATTTGTAGTCTTCAACTACATGACACAGTTGAAAGCCTCACCGAACAAACTGGATGTCCAAGCAATGGTCAATAGCTGTGTTTCCATAAAATGACAAGTGAATTTGTAGTGAACTTTTGTGCTAAAATGTTGCAAAAAAAGAAAAACAAAGAAAATGTGAATTATGTGCTTTTCCATAAACTGATTTGCAGCAAATGAATCAGTCAGTGGTTAAAAGATAAAGATATGATACACATGACTAA
>JAPQRN010000015.1:22715453-22730390 GCA_037367275.1 Coranthus polyacanthus
ACGGACTGTAAAGCCCTTTGAGGCAAATCTTGATTTGTGATATTGGGCTATATAAATAAAATTGAATTGAACTGAATTGAATCCGAGCTGTCCTGCTCAACATCCTGACTTTGTGATGGCTTTTCAGGTGGAGAGTCATTTGCCCAGTGTGACAAACACAACATAAAGAAAACACACTGAGTCACAATGTCATTGCAGTAAGAAAGTACAAGTTCTCTGTAAACCTTAGTAAATGTAAAGAAATCTACGCTGGTCCTAAGGTCATTGATGACTCCATCAACACGTGGTTCCTCCTCAACAAGGCTCATTTCACAAACACATATACATCAGGTTTGTCATTATTGTCAAGCAAAAACCCAAGTCCAGATATTATGGGATGTGAACAGCTACCTGGTCAAACTGCACAGCCAAGAATGGCCAATCCGATGTCTTTTTGGTGCCTGTATGTCCCATTTCTGAAGGAGGCTCATCTCTGTAAAAAAAATAAAACAGTATTCTAACTAAACAAAAGTGTAGAAGCAGACTATGTAACAATTAGAAGTCGCTCTTTTATTTCATGCAAAGCATAGGAAAATAGCATAGGACAGATGAAAGGTTTGCAAAGTAAAATAAATAGGATCTAGGGGTCTGTACTGTGAAAATGCACTTTTCTTGGGTTTTTAGGTTTATATAAACTCTGTGGTGTAAAGAAAAACTGTGAAAATAAAAACTTCTCTCTAAAAATACTAAGTCAGTTTATTCCAGGATTCATTCCACTTTCAGCCGTTCGATCTGGAGCCTCTAATAAGTGATCTGGTGATTTGTCTTTATCTTTTTTCTCTGTTAATCAGATCTCATGGCTCATAGAAGCTTTGATGTCTGCTGTGTTGGGCTTTGATTGACAGGTCAGAATGACAGCTCATTCTCCTACCGAGTCGGACCTTCGGAGTTTCGGTTCATTTAATAAAACACATTTTTTCCTGACAGACTTCTCCACCGTAGTTGTGGTTAATAGGTTCCACTACAAAAGACTGCAAAACGACTTTGTTAAGCAATGTTTGATGAAGTTTACTGTTTTACCGAGTCAGTAAACTAGCGCTTCACATTAGCTCACCTCTGACCCCATGAGCTCCCATAGTTTCAGCACTTTTGTCCAAATATGGTCACATCCAGCTCCAAAATGCCAACATGGTGATGGCCAAATCGCAAACTACTGGCTTCACAATGGCAGTTCAGAAACTAATAGGTAATGTCATGGTTCCTCTGTCCACTAATGTATACAGTCTATGATACACACATATATATGGTATAGATAGAACTTTAAGTGTTAAGATATGGGACCTTTAAAGTAAAAATTCTACATATAGCCCCTTTAAGACTATAATATAACAATAATATATTTCTAATATATGGATAGTAAAATCAAGCTGAACCACACTCAGAAAAATTTGTAGGCTTAATTTTGAAGGTTTATTATTTTGTTTCCAATCATTTACAAGACTTCATTATTATGGGAACAACTCAATAAACTGAATGTAATATATTTAGATAAATCAAACATAAATGAAAAGAGTAATTCCTGAAGTTTTGCGGTTATTAGCCATAAGACCGTGAGTGACAAGCCCTGTGTCAGATAGACATAGATAGGGTGGTAATAGAATGGTAGAGAGATGTCCTGCTCTGCTTGTAAACTGAAAGCAGCCAGTCATCCCCTGCTGTAGTATCTTATTATGAGGCAACCTGCTGTTCCTGTTGACCACTTGCAGAACTCTGAAGCCCCAAAATGCATTCAGGGCAGTTAGCATTTTCTTGTCCTCTCTAAAACTGTACTGCAGCACCAAGCTCAACATCGCTCATACAGTTAACTTACCCTCCACCAGGAGACAGCTAAGCTAACATGCTGTTAAGTGTGGGGAGGGGTGATACACTCTTTGTAGAATTAAAGAGTCACTTTTGCATCTTTCTCCAGCTATTGTTCTTTTCCACAGCACTCAGAGCATCACCCCACCTTAGGGTAACATGAGGATCATCATGAATCCTGCAGCCGACTTTACTCATGGTGTTACAACATCACTAATCAAACAGAATGGTTCAAAAAACATGATGTGAAACTGCACCGTAAACATAATGGGATATAATGACTGTTACTGTGTGACATAAGTGACTTTCAATCTACAATCAGATTTTAAAGCTGTTTTAAGACAACTAACATAAACAATGACTAAAATAATGAATATGTGACCTAATTTGACCTTGTTTGCACAGGTTGTTGGTTATAACTCCCTGTTATCAGAGCTTCACTCACCTGCATCTTCCTCTGAGGCCACAAAGGAAACAGTTTCTTTCAGAGCATCAATGGTGTCGCTGAAGAGTTCAAAACAAGGATGTGAGTAAATGCAATTCTGAAAATACACTGAAGTGGTGTTAAATTGCACTGCTGTCCTCAGTAGTACAGAGTGTGTTGTGTCTCTGAGCTGATTCTGATTCAGCTGAATGTTGTGTACTCTGACATCATCATCAAAACTATAATAATAATTATAACAAGCAACTGCAAGCAATTGGGGACCAGCCCTCGCCCCCCCACGCAACTCGGGGCAGGATGCAGTTGAGGTATTTTACCACTGTGGACACGTAGGCATCATCGGATCCAACATCGTCGAGGACATGTTAGAATGTAAGAATGTTAGCATCTCTAAATAGCATGATAATGCGGCCTTACTAAAGAGGATCAGGATAGGAAAATAGTAATAACTTGTCTGACTTTGAAGTTCAGGAAGTTGTTTGGGGTGCTGGCAGATTTGTAGTCTTCAACTGCATGACACAGTTGAAAGCCTCACCTAACAAACTGGATGTCCAAGCAATGGTCAATACCTGTGTTTCCATAAAATGACAATCGAATTTGAAGTGCACTTTTGAGCTGAAATGTTGCAAAAAAGGAAAAACAAAGAAAATGTGAATTATGTGCGTTTCCATAAACTGATTTGCAGCATATATACATGTATGTGTATATATATATATATATATATACATATATATACATGTACGTATATATAAAATGTCACTAATTGCTGGCAAATGTGGTTTGGGGCTTGGAGCAAGTGATGATCTTTTATTTCAGAAATGTGGATGTTTGTATGGATTTGCGTGCCTTCTTGGCCAGGTCTCCCTCGAAAAAGAGATTTAAAAAGGCACTTCCTGGCTAAATAAAGGTTAAATGCATTTTTTTTAAAAGTTTGTCTGAAGAATGAGCCATTTATGGAGACAGTAATGTGTAACTTTGTAGTTTTGAAATTGCTATGCAACACAGAAAAAAGTGTTGTTTTGTGCATTTTCAGTTAGAAATGAGAAAATTAGAAATTAGAAAATAAATTATTATAAATGATAAATTATCAAATTTATAAAAGAGAGTAGTGGTCGAGCGCCACACTATGTGCAGTGCATTAAGAGATGAGAGCAGAAAGAACTGGAGTCACTTCGTTTTTATATTGTTCCTACTATGCACACTGCGTTTGCACTGTTATTGGCTGGAGGTACAAACTTAGTGCCCAAAAGGTCGATGCCCAGAAATGTCCCAACCACAACAAAACAAGAGGAAAATAGAAAATACAGGCAGAGGGCAGAGTCTGTGCAGTTAAAAACACCACCACACACTGACAGAGGGTCAGAACATTTTGTTTACATTTTGCACAATGTTGTTCATGACCGTTTGTCATCAACCTTTATTTTGATAACTAACTACTTTTGTGACATCTTGTATGATTTTAGCTTAAACCCTCACCCTCCCCTATGGTGGAGGACTCAATCTAAGACGATGACAACACACACACACACATAAATATATATATATTTTTTTTCTATGTTATTCCATTTCTGGTAATAGATGCCCACACTAAACCTTTAAAATGAGATTATCTAGTATGTTTTATATAGTAAATGTAGTCACTGTTACACCTTTAATGTACTGATTTTGAAATATTCTCGTATTTACCTCATGAGCATGTTTGGAGAAGGTTTCTGCACTGGTCATCATGAGGGCGGTTCGTTCTTCTAGCTCTCCCAGCCTCTGGCCTCTCTCATCCAGAGCAATGCGGGCCCGAGCCAGCTCACTCACCGCTCCGCTGGCCGCCACCTTCATGCCCTCCACGCCCCCCTGTCCAGGGATGTGCTGGGCCAGACTCCGAGAGGCCTTCCCAGCTGCTGCCTCACCAACTGTGAACACCAACACCAGGCAAAAAGGACACAGAAAAGCACAGCATGTATTAAGATATGCCAGATATAATACAGATACATAATAATGCACACTGTGAGTACAGTAAATGTGGATAGGAGGCCATTGCGGTAACATTCTACTACTACATTTAACCTTTTTGAGGACATGAAGCCTTTTGGATACTGATCAAAGCATTTTAAGTAACATCTTTTAGGGGTGCTAGGATTAAAAAAATTAAACAAATAACGCACAGAGCTCTTCTCTGTCAAAGGTGTGGGCATTTCCTCCGAAAAAGCCCTTAAGAAAGCCTCTGTTCTGAGCTTCTGGCGTTTCTATTGGTGTAAACAGCTCTCCCAGCATCTCCTGCAGTGAGAGAAAATGAAAGACAAATGGTTAGCAATTCAAATAGTTTTCAAAGAACAATCCACAGCCCCGAAGAAGAGGTATATAGCTGAAATCTGCCAGTAGACCTGGAATCGATTTGTCTAAAGCTGACTTATTCATACACTTTCCCAGACTATGACCAGTGTTTGCCTGCAGGTGGCACTACAGCAGCATCAGGTCACAGGCTTCACTGATGTCTGTTCTCATCAGTGACATGCAGTGATGACGTTTACGAGTGAACACATACATACCAATATGACAATGCACATACACGCGCGCGCACCGTATCCATGCAATCAACCCAGTGGAGTTCAAACCCCATATGACAAGTGTGACATTTCGCTTCAATGGACCCTGTCAACAGTGGGCTTCAAAAGGGTGGCAATAATGGCACCTGCTTACTTACAGCACCAACACCACCGCTCTGCTTTCAGAAACCGCAACTTATGCATCGTGTCAGCGGAGGACGCGCTCGTACATTCCGATAGAACAGTGGCTCCCAAACGTTTTCAGCCAAAGCCATTTTATGACAAAAATAAGCCAATAATTTACAATAATGTCCAGATTTTCACCGACCATTCCACCATTAAAACAATGCCGAATTAAATGCACTTTCCTGGAATGTTGGAACGTCAACACTGACACGTAATGTTAGTTAACTAGTAACACGCCATCACCAACTCAGACACAAAAAAAACAACAACATCAAACGTTAATGTACACAAACAAACAGTGAAAGTCTCTTTTTTTTTAATGTTTTTTCCGTCTTTTTCATCTTATTACTGTTTTACAACTTAATTGACATATTATCGTTATGTATTTTAGTCTGACAATTGGCGAGCTAATGAAACCATCTCTGCGACCCTGAGTTTGAGAAAGGCAGAGAGAAAACTAGAACCGTCTTCCTGTCTGTGGATGCCTTGCATAAAAGCTAAACATTGGGGACCTTTCATTGCAGATAAAGAGATATATAAGTAATATGCTTTGCCCAGTATGGGCCTCACTACCACCTGATGAAGCCCATACTGAGCAAAAGCATATTACAATCATAATTCTTGTACAACATGCTTTATAACTAATAAAGATGCCAATATAATATGAATGCTGATAAGCATGTTATTATAACCTCCACCAAGGAGGTTATGTGATCGCTCATGTCTGTTTGTCCTTTAAAAAGGGGTGGAAGCTGGAAGTGTTTTTCACTTTCAGGCTAACATAGAACTTAACAAACCAGTGGAACCGACACAAACGAGGAAAACATAATTGTGGTTTGTTTGTGGTTTAATAATATTGTGGCCTGGGTAGAGGTCCGCGCTCTCTGACTGCACTTCTAATTGTGCAGGGTTTTACCTACTGGAACGTGATGCGGTGGCTTTTTGTTTTAGTTTCATTTGACTAAAACGCAGGCATTTTTTTCATTCATCATTTTGAACCTATATTATCACAGAATTTAGAATTATCCCAAAAATTAAAAATTCCAATTTTTCAGATAACAAGACGATCCCCGCTTATTTCCAGGAAAAAACAATCTCCTTGGGTAAATATTGCATCTTTTCTCTTCAGAGCGGTCAACAAATCTCATTTTGTCTGTATCTGCGATTAAGTCTCATAATGGTAGGGATTGCGCAACAGGATTGCTTTGTTACTGTTACTGTGTATTTGTATTTTTGAAACTTTCGCTGAACTGAAGCGAATGGAATTGCGTAAACAAATAGACAGATATATGTAGTGAGACTGTAATTCTGACCTGCAGGTTGTCACACATCTCCTGGCTGTATGTAATTCTCTGGATCTCTGTCGGGGAGCTGAGGTAAAGTGCCTGCCCCCCGTTGGTGAAGCAAAAGGTTCTTGCGATGCGCATGTCTGTCAGAGGCAGGTAGTTGACATCCATCAGCGGTCTGAGACTGGGCAAACTGTGGCAAGACAAGGAAAATGTCACACACCAGGACAAAACAGGCTTATAGAAATACAGCTGAATTGTTTTCTTAGTAGTTACCAGAGGTGGCAAATGTATGCCCTTTATTTACTCCAGTAGCAGAGATACTACTAGTAAGAAAAAGTAGAAGTATTGATTGAACTTCTTTATAGCAGTAGCTGAAATGTACTCAAGACTATAAAAGTAAAAAGCAGCCCTTTGAAGGTCATTTCTACCCGATGTTTCTGTGAAAAGTTTACATAATGTGAAGACTATTAAACCCATCTAACTAAATTAAATTAAATTAAAAAAAACAATATACTGAAAATATTGACTATTAAAATATTGACTATTAACTTCGTCTCCCTTTCATGTGTGTTTTGTCTTTTAGGTCATTTTCACCTTGTTACATTTTTTTACACATTTTCACAGTTTTCTGTCGTGTTATGTCTTTGACATTGTTTTCGTCTTGTTACATTTATGGTGTAATATGCTCTGGTGGCTGCACCACTGGATCGTCTTTCGCGGTCGTTATCGTTATTATTCCATCCATTTAGGTTGAAATTGGTCCTGATGCTGTGAAGGTGCACAATGAAGCAAAATAAATAATCGATGACTCCCCTCCAATTCATCAGAACTAAACTAAGGAGCCTGTTTTGAAAATGTAAGGAGTAGAAAATAAAGTAGAAAGTAGATATTTGTGTTAAAATATTGGAAGTAAAAATAAAAATAAACATTCAAGTGCAGATACCTAGTACAGTAGTATTTGTACTTCCCATCTCTGGTGGTTAATATGAATCACAAAACATCACACTTTTTTTCTTTTGCTTGTAACCAGAAGTGTTTTAAAATTAAAAAAGCTGTGCATTCAAAGCAAAGATTAATACGTTAGCCTGCCCCTCACAGTTTACAGTTTACTTAATAGGAAGCATTTTATTTGATGCACCAGAGCAGAGACTCTAAATGAAAGCAACAACATTGCACTCAACTATCTCTAATTAATCGTGAAAACACTTTTTTTCTTTTGCTTGTAACCAGAAGTGTTTTAAAATTAAAAAAGCTGTGCATTCAAAGCAAAGATTAATACGTTAGCCTGCCCCTCACAGTTTACAGTTTACTTAATAGGAAGCATTTTATTTGATGCACCAGAGCAGAGACTCTAAATGAAAGCAACAACATTGCACTCAACTATCTCTAATTAATCGTGAAGGCCAAGATTTTGACCTCAGACATTTTATGATTAATTGTCGTCTAAATTAAGCCTAAATTGTAGCAGCAGAAAAATAAGCTTTAAGACATACAACCAAGTATACTGTAAAGAATTGTAACTTCAGGAGACAAACGCCTGAAAATACAGATCCTGAGGTCTTACCTGAGTGTCATGACGTGACCGTTAGCACAGAAGCAGGCCAGGCACACACTGTTACAGACAGATACGATGTCGGCTCGCAGCACAAACGACGACTCTGTGATGTTGTGGACAAAGAGGCAAGACTGCGAGGGCATCAAGAAGACTTTGGCCTGTCTCTCAGAGCACACGACAGCCAGATGTCCGTCCCCGCAGGCGTCCTGGGAGGATGATGGTGAAAAATTCACCAGCTTGCGCCTCCGCGGTCGGTCAGGGTCCTCGGGGGCGTTGAGGTCCCGCCAGACCTCATAGGGGCTCTGAATAAGAGCGCCCATGCAGTCCAAGAAGCCAAAGCGCAACACAGAGCCCTTCAGCAACAGGACTGCTCCTGGAGGTGTGGTGAGGAGACGAAAAAGGGAAGAGGGAGGGGATGAAACCTAAAACTACAGCTACGGCACATGAACAAAAACAGCATAAATAAAACTAAATCAAAGCATTTCCATCCTTATCACTGTGAACACCCAATATATTATTTATTTATACTTTATTTTGCCAGGATTTTCTGGTTATCCTGGCTGAATTTAGCCGGGACTCAGTTGCACGAAAGCAGAGGCATGTATGTTACAATGTTGATTTATTCTGTAACAGCGAGGCCTGACTAATCCTGGTGCTGTATTTGATCGCTCGGCCTCTGCTGGACCCAGGGAGAGGTGGGGCAGTGCCTGTAGAGTCCCAGTACGCTCTCAGACTTATCTTATTTAATTTAATTATTACTAGGATTAGGAATCACATATTAGTGCATATTAGTTTTATTTTTGTTTTGAGGAACTGACTACATTTTGTTTTTAAGATTATTTACAGAAGGTTGAAGGGATAAGTGACGTCAAATACGATTTACAAAACCATTGTTTATTAATTGTCCTGTATTATGCAAAGTCACTTTATTCTTGTTCACCATGAACCATTAATGTCTCTCGACCCACAACAGAGCTTTGTAATTATGGGGAAAAACAAGACTCATTTTACTTGCAATTCTATTTAAGTTGACAAATTTTTATTACAGATGATTTGGCTGACACAAGACACAACTATTGCTCCAAAAAATTAGAAACAAGTCAGATTATTGGTTGCATTTGAAGCAGAGAGTTTTACATCAAATACCAGTAATGAGATTAACAAATAATTCAGACAATGCACAGATAGTTGTGGTCTTGACTGGTCTTGAAATAAAATCCAGAGTCCTCAAGAAAAAAGCCCGGGTAAGAAGTATGGATGAGTTCAAGACAAGAACGAGATCTTTACAAAGACGAGTCTCGGGTACTGCAACGCTAGTTTTCATCAACTACAATAACCCTGGTTAGTACAATCTGTTCTACTCCATCATTAAGTTATCCATTACTCCCACATATATGGATTATGGCGACGTGATGTTAGTGTCTGAGAAACTAGACGCTATGCAGAGCAGCACTTAAAAACACAAAGGAAGAACTAACAATACTTGCTTTGATTTTCCTTTTTCTAACTTTGAATCTGTGGCCTTCCAGTAATAAGCTTGATTCTTGTACTTTCAGTCTCAGGAGAACAACTGCTGCTTCAAAGGACCTTGATTTTTGGGTGTATTGATGTTTCTTTTTACTCCGAGTAAGAAACCTTTTTTCTTCACGCAGCATGGTTTATGAACTGGTAATGCTCGCTTGAATGGCTCCATTTTGTTATGTCAGTTTACAAACACAACAGTGTTGCAAAATGACAAATGACCATTCAAGTCGTCTACGGCGACAGATTCCCATCGAATTGAAACAATGGAGGTCTTTTAAGTTTGAAAAGGACAGGGGAGAGTTGAGCTTTCAAGCACTGATCACACGGCTTAACGCGGTGCAGTCAATTCATCTGCAAATCATCTTCTCTTATTTTAAAAGCCTTGTGTGCATCAACATTGCATTTTCTCATACGTGCGAGTGGGTGTTATGTGTCAAATATTCAAGTGGAACTGAAATTCCTTTAGTAAGACTGAAGTCGTGCATGGGTTTTAAAGCAAATCAATCACACGTCATTATGTTTGGAATTGCCATATCAAGAGGTGTAGAGAATAAACGAGTTACATAAAGGTGAAATGCTCTATCTTCAGATTTTTTCCCCCAATATACTGTGAATGGCGTTGTTCGTTTTGCTGGAACTAAATTTGACTGCTTGTCAGTGACTACTATGGATGAAAACGTTTAGTCAAATTTGAGAACTACTCCATCAGTCACATCGATTTGCTCTCTTTCCACCACTATAACATGATAAGCATTTTGCAGTGTTTTCATTTGGTGGTGCATGTGCAACCTACTATGGATCAGAAGCCGCTAGTTTTAAAGACGGCTCAGCCTTTAATCAAATGTGGTCTGGACCGTTTATGCTGTTTAAAATAAAATCTGCTCTGTAGTTAAGAGGCTACCTGGCATGACAAATCCCACTCTGTTCCACTGCGCTTAAACAACAGGGAAAATGAGACCATTAAGTATTCGGTCGAATCAGATCCCTTAATCCCAGTTTTATCAAGAACATTCAAGTATTAAACCCCTATATTATACTTTTTGTCAGAGAGCGATGCATAATTGCACCAGGTGAGCTGAGTATCGAAGTTCAAAAGGATGTACACTACATCGAGGATGTAATGCAGCTGAATTGATTCTTTGAAATTCTTTTAATCTGATGATTTCGCCTTTCAAAGGATCAGGAGAAAAGTCCACCTACCTGAATGTGTAACCAGTGTGAAGGAGTAAGACGCAGCTTGAATCAAGAACCATAAGAGTCTCGCACACTGACTTGCTTGTTGCTGTTGACTTAATTATTCATACGTTTCGACTGCAGCAATAAGCGAGACAGGCTGCAGGATGCTTTGTTGTTAGTGTTTTGCTGACAAATGTGACTGTGAGGAATCCAAACGTGTTGATTAGACTTCAAGGTGAGTGTTGGATTCATTTTCATTTGGGAAAAACCCCAGGTTGATCCCAATTCATCTACTCATCATTTCATAATCAATTAATTTGTGAGAAAGTGAGACAATTTAACTCACGTAAGAAACAAAAGAAAGAAAAGCTAAGCCATTTCATCTGAAAAAAATATCTCTGCACTCCTAGATATGACAGATGCGTCGCAGAAGGTTAACTCTGAAGACGACGAAAAAAGAAGCTCCAGCACACTGTCTCGCTTTTATTTTATTCTACAACATTTCGGCCCCTTTGACCTTCAGTCACATTCAAATTCACTCAAGATTTAATATTGCATTCTGGTAGACAGTGGTCACATGAACACTACTAGAAGAAAGCTATTGATTGAGGAAAAGTAGTTAATAGATATTTTAGTAAAGCCTAGATAACAAACTTATATTCAAATCAAACACAGAGCGCCTCTGGCCCTTGAAGTTGGTAGATTTAAATCCATCCAAGAGGACGACAGGTTGTGTGAACTGGGTGAAGTTCAGAATGAATCATATGTTCTTTTGTATTGTCCTTATTATGATGAGTTAAGGATGTCTATATTTAATGAAATCTCTAGAATCCAGAAATGTTTTCTCTGATGGTGATAAAATGGAATGCTTGTTTAAGTTTAATGTTTATAAGTTCGACGCTTTTGTCTGTAAAGCTCGGAAAACACATCAGGAGGGTTTGTTTGTTTAGTATCGTGTTCAATTTATGTCGGTACCCCGCCTCTAGTTTCTTTTATTCAATAATGGTGTCTCGTAAGCTCGTCATGGCCTGGGTATATTTTGTACACGACACAATAATATATCGAAACACACATATCACATTAAAAAAAATCAGGATGGTTTGTCTGAAACTGTGGACGCTAGACTACTAAAAGACAGACAAACACTGGTAAAAACATAACCTCCTTGGCAGATGTAATTATTTGGGGAGTAAGAACAAAAGTGATATCATGACACTAGAAGTCATATGTCTGGCTCTCCACAGGGGAAATGAAATGTGGTTCAACCTTTTATCATCCATCCTTTTATGGAACCGTTAACCCTAATCAAAACGTTCAGCTTCTGCTGAGGGTTAGGGTTTCAATCTAGGCAGCAACACAAGACACCAGCTAACAGACACATGAAACAAACAATTCACATGTTAACGTACACAAACAAACATGACTGACACGCTGCCAAAACACCGTGTCTTAAAGTCTCATTTTTTACAACTTTCACACCTTGTTGCATCTTTTCGTTCATTTTCATCTAGTTACAGCAGACACTTTCATCTTGTGTGTTTTACATCGTTTTCATCTTATTACGTCTTTTATGACTGAGGCCTCTCCTCTACATTTCACATGGCTTTAGTGAAATCAACACTCTTCTTCTTTAATTAGGAGAATTCACGCATCGTATTATACAAGTGGTGACCTAATAAACCCACCTCCAAGACCCATTTTGGTTCCTGACCCTATGTTTGGGAAAGGCAGTTCTGTCAAGTCATTTATAACAGTTTATATTGTTCTGTGAGATGCTTTAACTGTAAAACCAGAGGAACAAATCACAGGCAATGATCAAATAAACTCATGTTATGACTTTATATTTGTTTGAATTACTTAATGACAGAGGACATTTTTGTAGACAAGAAATGGTTCATGGCTACATTTTACCCCTTGGCAGTTTGAGGTATAGAGCGACCCCTGGTGGTTCTGGTGTTAAATGGGTTGCCAATGACCTGAAGTTAAACTGTTAAGGTGGGTAATTACTTATGTTATGTAATGTATGCTGCTTTGAAATATGCCACACATGGAATGAAAACATTTTGGACTTACCGCTTGGACCAATGGTGACAGCTTCCTCCATCCTCTCCTCATGGTCGGTGGGAATGGACATTGGTATGAGCAGGACCACTCCTAAGCTGGTGCCCACCCACAGACACGGGGTGGGCAGAGCGTCACTCTTGCGCCCATAGGACTCTCCGAACTGCAGCGTGGTGATAGCCTCTTTGGTGTCTCGGTCAATGCTGGACACACTGGAGCTGCGCGAGCGGCTGAAGGAGTTTTCGCGACTTTCTACGGCAGCAGCCGCCAAAAAAAAAAAACCCCAAAAAAAACCACACACACACACAGAGGCGCCGCACAGGCACAGACGTGAAGCGACAATGAGACAGGGGAGGGAAAGACAGGGAAAAAAAAGGCAGAGTTGGACAGGGTGTGAGAAATTTGAAATTCATGGCATCAGTAATAGAGCGGTGGAAGAGGGCGGCGACATGGTGGACAGAAGAAATGAGAAATGAGAGAACAAGCAGTTTCAGAAAAAAAGGACACAGCCATAAAACAAATTGATAGTTAAGTGCTGGAGACAAATACTCTAAAGTCTAGATGTGTTTTTCCTATAGTTTTTAAGTGATGCAATATGACTGAATCTATTACGAAAACACCACTGAAAAGAGATGATACGCTGAGAAGTAATGTGAATGATCATTAAAAAGAAACACCTAGACACAAACATCATTTCACACCTGCAAACAGACACTCTCCCTGTCTTTGTTAAATGAGAATGTACTGGTTTTTACTCACCAGATACTGCATATATCCACACACACACACACACACACAAGAATACACATCAACGTGCACACGCTGACAGCAACACATTCAGAACTTTTTTGAGTGCAACCCATTCAGGTCCTCCATTGTGTACTTAAAGCCTCCGTCATAAAAGTATTTCTGTACTGCTGATGCATTTCTGAATTATTCAGAGCCGAGGAATGTGCAGTACTGCAGCTTAATGTTGAACCCAGTGCAGACTTTATGCAAAAACAATGTGCAGATGGGTGCAACGCATGGTGGATGTACAGTATATCAGGGTAAAAGGGATAGAATTTTGAGTGATGCTACACGTTTCAGGGCATTTGCGAACCAAAATCTACACACGAAAAAAAAATCTTCTACTTGTGTACTGTATGCCATAATGTAGGCCGCCAGTAAAACAATGCAGTGCTATAAAACTAGCAGAAAAATCAGTTCAATCAATTTGTGCACAAAATCGACAGACGGATTATTAGGCCTTTTTATCCTTTGTCTCATGTATTGAGAGAATGTAACACATTTTGATCCAAAAGCATCGCAAATTTTAATTCAGAAAATGTATCAGGTAGAGATTAGCCACTAGGTACTAATAATATGAGCAATGTAAATATTTGAAGTAATGGAACGTATTACATTTGATTACGTTTTGATTACTTTTCTAACAAACGTTTTAAACTGGACAATAAAGCTAAAAAGAGATATATGTAAACCAGCACTGTCCAGTAATGTTAGGGCCATTTTCTGACTTCAGAAGGAAAATATGATTTAATGCTTATTCTATTCATTTTGTTTATTTGGGGCTGATCATATTTATTTGGGTGTAATATTATTAATTCAAAATGAATGTCTTTGATCAGGGACATTGTGTGTGCTTCTTTTATATGTTAGACAGACATTATATCAAAATGCAAGTCTACCTCTCAGCATTGGTAACATGTCCCATATTGTCCCACACAAACTTACATTTAGACCCATGTTGGTTTGTTGGGATCTGGTCTTGTTTTGGCCGATTAATCTGCAACAATTGATCTGCTTGTTCCTGCTCCAAACTACTGTTATTATATGAAAATCAACTATCTGTCGAGCTGTGTTTGTGATACCGTCATTTATTCCATCCACATAGATCAAGTTGCGATACATTGAGTATATTCAATATAGTGCCCAGCCCTACAATAAAGACGGCATCATCCCTCTCCTGCCCACCAGGACACGGGCCAGCACTTCTCCGCACGTTTTAGACAAAACAGGACGAACTGACATGCTGGTTGACGGACTGACAGACGGACGTACAGTACTCAGCAGTTGCTGGGTTGTAGTGGCCGCAGCCCCCTTACCTCTCTCACTCCAGCAGTAGGGGGTGGTGGTGTGGTGCTCGTCGTGGGAGTACATAGTGACTCCGTGTAACTGTTGAAGCATTGCCCTCCTGGATGCATAACCTACTCTTCCCCAAAACAATGAACCCCACAGAACAAATCAGTCATTAATTACCGCCATGGAGCACACAGTACATGTTTTTCACTGCTGTTGTGTAGTTGTAAAGCAAAGTAGCATGAA
>JAPQRN010000015.1:22735319-22746280 GCA_037367275.1 Coranthus polyacanthus
TTAGTGGCTGTTTCCGATGAGCGTCCCATTCGGGCCGTTTCTACGTGACAACAGGAGGAATGTTGATGTTTCAAAGCAACAGTGTGAATAAAAGGAGTTCAAATGGAGGAAAATAAATGTCGTAACCGTCAATGAGAATGTCAAAATGCCAGAGTGCAAATCAAGCCTCGATGGGCATGGCACTGTCTTGACTAAAAACTGAAAAGAGCTATTTGACGACAAGCAAACTTTTACTTGAAACTTGTGTTCTGGTACTTTTGCATACAGAGACTAATTAATTGTTCATACTCCCAAACACAGGAACTAAGTAAGAAAATAAATGCTATTGAGAAAATAGAATGCCTATTGCTTTTTTTTGCATTTTGTTCTTGTCTAAGACTTCTGCTGAGCTGTACATCCAAAATATAAGCACATTTCAGAAAGGTGAGGCAGATTCAAAATACAACATACACTGGGAAGTACATCATTTTTAAAGTGGAGTATGTTTTAGAATCCTTTGGCTCTAATTTTTTTTGTATTATGATAATATACTGTCTTTCAGTGTGGCCACTTTAAACAAACTTCATGGGAATTCATTTATTCACTCGATAAGGAAAAATACAGTCAGTGACTACATTTACATGCACTCTACTTTTCATATACAAACTAGACAAACAACTCAGAGACTTCCTTTTCCCTCTATTCCAGAAAGAGAGTGTATGGTGCCAGACCTATCTCCACGCCAAGCGGCAACCTCTGGGGCTGAAAAGAGAAGCCGATGCGGAAGTGTCAAAAACAGCAGCACAATGAAAAAGTTTTTGGTGTCCATAGTTCATTTCCCCCTCTGCGAATTTTTCAACTCACCAGTTGAGATCATATTAAGGCCAAAAGTTATGCATAATTAAGGGAGTGGCCGCTGTGACTGACAGATGAGTGCTGTCAGTGTCTGCCGTGCTCTGTGGGCTTTGATCGACATTCAGAGCTCTCATTTATAGAATAAAACATATTTTTCTCCCAGACAGCCAGCTCTGCCATAGTTGTGTTTAAGGAGATACATTAACAAGACTGTCCGTGGATTCTGTCATGAAGTTTACTGGTACTTAATTATCATAACTGCTGTAACATAGCTACATTAGCTGATGTTAGCATTAATTCATATTGAATTACATGGTCTGTCAGCTAGCCTGCTAATCAATTCAGGTAGCTGTAATTAGTGTGTTTATACATTTCACAGCTTTGACATTACTGTTATCAACGATAACTGTATGTGTTAACATTTATTAAATAGATGAAATTACTTCACGTTGTTTAATATTACACTGTTAGTTGATGTGGTGATGTTTTCGGTAAATTTCACACCTCGCTCTTCTCCAACTACACCCTCTTCTTATCTTATCCAAATATGGGCACTTAGTTACAAAAAACAACATGGCGACGGCCATCAAGAGGCATTAACAGCAGAACACAAACCACTGGTTGACGTCACAGAGGCTTCATCCACTATTTATATATATTGTCTCTGTTCCACAGTGAGACAGGTCTAGTTATGGAAGTCTGTTCTGACCTACTGTAGAAACATGGCAGTGCAGCATGGTGGACTCACTCTCTCAGAAGATATAAATGGCTCATTGTAAAGTAGGGAAAACAATTTTTTTTTTTTTTTTCTCGCTTGATTATATGATTATCTAATATTTTGTGCATGTAAACGTAGTCAGTGTCACTGCTAAAACCACAGTACTTAATTTAAAGTGAAACGAATGCAACCTCTGTGCAAAGAGAAAAAAAACAAAAAAGCAAGAAAGAGGAGTTAAAAAGGACTTAATGGTTAAAGTTAAAACACTTAATATTGCACCAACCTTCACGCCCCTGACATGGTCGACACAAGCAACAGTAAGAGGGACACAATGCAAGGACGGTTTCTTGCATTCTAGTCAGGCAGCACCTGTCGTTCAAATGCTGTAAGGTGATGCTAATGCAAGTTGCAGTGTTTTATTTTGAACATGAAAACAATTTGTTTGAAATATCTGGTGAGGATCAATGGATTATTTAACTTTAGTTAAGGTTAAGCAACTAGTACTCTCCCCATGAACACTGTTCATATGAGGCCTAATATCTTGTGTAAACAGGCTTCTTGGAAATGAAAAAAGTAAAAACTCAAATATAATTTAATTTGCTCTATCTTTTGGTCTAAAAGTAGTTGAGAAAAAATGCAGTCAAAGAAGAGACGGTTTCAGTTAGGCACAATTATTACATATCTGCCTTATCGCAATTACTTTGCATAATCATCGGCGCTGTTAACTGAATCAAAGAAACAGGTGGATGACACTGACAGAAATGTAGTAATTCCATCACTATTTCTATGTCATTTTCCACGGTTTGAGCTTAGACCAGAATGGAGGATTCATTCCACTAAAGTCAAGTTATTGTAAATTGAACTGAACTATTTATCTATGTCCCGGTGTTCAATGCACATGTATTATTAAACTATTATTAGCCTTACAGAAAAAGAAAATTAAATTGTCAATTGCAATTATTTGGCTGGCAATTAATCGTCAACTAAAACTTAAGGGTCGTGACAGCCCTAGTTGCAGTGAGATAACCAGACACCAGGTCGCTGCTGCTTTATGATGAAGGAAACTTTGGGACGCTGATATTCCAATCTTTGTCAACTGAGTCACTTCTGTTTTCGGCACTTAATGAAAACAGCCACCATTTGAATGACTCCCTATAGGAAGCCAGCTGATGTACTCGTTTTATACACACTTTAGGGAGAGGTTTTCAAGCTGCACACCTGCATTAGCATACGCTTGCCTGTGTTAACTCTGCATCACGTCTTAATCCACTTACCCCAAGGGGAGAGGATGGCATGCACTTGTTAGGAGGGTGGGAATGTTATAGAGGTTTTAGGGATGGGAGCTGGGAGAACAAGCACACACCTTCAGTGTGGGACACAGGCAAAGAGATCTCCATGCAAGCAGCGGACTGGGCCTTGCGGAAGGGCGGTCGGCCAGGGCCTCTGCGGGTAAGCCGTGGCCCCTCAAGACCCATCGGGACGCGAGGCTTCCCTGCCGAGCAGGGCTGGGAGGTGGGGCTAGTGCAATGTCCATTGACATGATCTGTAACAACGGCAAAGCATTAGCAAACAATATAAAGAGGGAAATAATGAAACTTTTAAACATATTCCCAATGCTGCAATATCCATCTTCAGCGTTCATTTAGCCTACTAATGAGTCAAACATGGATTTCATCCAAACAAGAAAAGAATTTGCCAATGAGCGCACTTGTTTATAGTGCAATTTTACCTTTTTTGAGAGATTGTGTTGATTTTGACCTGTTCAATTTTACAACTCAGTAGAAAACTATATTCCCCGTGAAGCTGGATATCTTTGCAGCATAAGAGGAGCAAGCCAATGTGGAAAATCAGACTGTCAACAAGTAAGATGGTAGTGAGAGAGAGAGAGACAGAGTGAGTGATAAAGGTTTGGAACGTGGGCTGAAGTTAAGTGTGAACAAGGAGGAGAAACAGATGCTGGAACAACCGAGAGGAGAGGAAAATGTAGAGGAAATTTGCGAGTGCAGTTTCATCAAGCCTGTGCCAGGAAAAAATATGAAAAAAAAAGAAGAAAAAAAAGAAGAAAGAGAGAACACACTTCTTTCATCTCCACTTTGTTCCTTTTTTTTTCCTCCTTTGTGTGATTTATTAGGAAACCTAGTTTTAGCAGGAACTGTTTTTTTTTTCTTTCTCTTTAAACCTAAAAGGTGGGTGACAGGATTAACGGTGGCAAAAGTATAAAGGATCTGCCTTTTTTTATTCTAATGCAAATCATAACTTGAGCCAAGGTGGCTGGACAACGCAGTCAGCTAGCGTCGACTGATTACATAGATAACATTCCTCATCCTTTCCTCCCTTTGGGGCGGTGAGATTATTGGAAGCTTTGTCCTTAATGTACAGAACATGTGCTTGTGTGTGCGTGCATCTTTGTGTGCGTGCAAAATAATTAGTTTAGAGCCAAGCCTTCTTAATGAGACAGAAACAAAGAAAAGCGAAGCATAATTGTGTTGATGGTGTCCACGGCAGTTTAGTCTGCATGATGAAAAAAGTCGCCAAGGCAGCTGTAATTAACAGCTTCATGTTACCTCAGCCGCATGCTCTCATTCTACGGTCTTGGCACAAATATCAAATACGCTTCCACTCAGACATTTTCCTCCTCATTGTCCTAGTATCTGGCACTGATTCATATTAAATCCCAGTCTACTGTTCAGCCAGTTGATGCACGAATTATTCAATTTCAAAGTGAAGATGAAATACCCCAGGGTGCCACCCACTCCGCGTGCAATACTTGACCAGTTTGCAAGGGCTGCAAAAAAAACCTACAGTCTAAGGACCATGTCTGACTAAATGTTTTGTGACTGTGATTTTCAAACGGCCTTGGTTGTTTGCCCTGGAAATATTCTGCAGGATATTGGTACATTGCAGAAAAAAATGACCTGACCACCCCACCACAATCCCGATCCCAATCCTGCCCCCACGCATACACGCACAGAAAAAGACCTTACACGTATTCATCAAAAGAATGCACGCATACCCACACCATGTAAACTCTGAAATGAACTCTGTCATTTCCTGGATATGTAAAGAGGATATATTTTCTGAATACTGCTCAAGTTTACAGCTTTATATGATACTGGCTGATATAAGGCCGAACATCAGTATCGGCCGATATATCTCTGCATTCCTATATAAAGCTGAAGTTATTTTAAAACCGTAGAAGATTCAGGGCTTTTGAGAAAACATTTCCCCCCTGCTCCCCTGTTTATCATGTTATCCGTTGTGTATGACTATAAAGAGGGTCCTGCAAATAGATCATGGTCATGCCATTTGCGTTGGCATGCATTCATTGGTTTTATGTGGAAAATTTTGGACTTTGTAAAAAATGTTAAAATGTGGTGTAGTTGTGGCGAGGAAAGAATCATACAGTACACAACGGCTTGTATATAAGCCACTTTTTTAATGCTATTGAATTGTCATTAGGGCTGGGCAATCTGGACAAAAGATCACACAGATGTTTAGAAGTAGAATCACAATTCATGATGTGTGTGATGCTTTTTGTTGTTGTTGTTGTCTGACTAGAAACTCTGCATTTGTGCATCATGTTGGACTGACATTATTACAATATTTTGACAATTGTTGATGAAATAAACACTAGTCGACATTTTCCCGCACATACATTTGTGATGCTGCGGTGTTTCCATTACATAGACTGTGGCCTAACTAGAGTTTTATAATGAATCAAGCATCTGTGTAAATCAGAATCACTGCACGTCAGAGTTCAGAAGTCAGACTCGCAACTCACGAATGGTAATTCGTCATCATTATTTCTTCAGCAGCAGCAAAACAACACGTTACACAAACTCTGCAAGTTAACACGGACTAAAACCGAACACTTTAGTGCAGACAGACGCTTCAGTATGGCCATAAACCGACTGAAATAAACTCTCTAGCCTAGCGACCTGTGCTAGCAACATTAATGCTACAAACCCATAGGTTAGTGCAACATCTATGTGCAAAACTCTGTAAAATACTGTAATACTGTAAAAAGTTTTGACAGTGGTATTCATTTTTTTAATGATCTGTACGATCCCTCTGAAAAGGAGATCATATGACAAATCAGAGACAGATAAATCAGGATCTAAGATTGTGAGCTCGCCCAGCCCTAAGTGTCAACATCATATACACCTCCACCTGCCACCTATCGTATGTGTCAGGAGCTGCTGTCTTTTTAGACACTGTATGTACATAGACTGACTCAAGATCTGGCCCTCTTGTTGGAGTCAAATGTACAGCCATAGGGTTAAAAAAACACAATTAATCAAATAATGTTATGTACCTGTCAGATAAAGAGAGGCAATTCAATCACAAAAACAAGAATAAGTACTGGCACATTTTGTGTTAAAGCAGGAGTTTTAGAAGAGACAGCATGTGTGACACTGCAGAAGCAGAGCAAAGAGAAACCTGTGATTTGGATGTGTATGTATTTAGAGATGCATGGGGGGGAGGGGAAACACTCAGTATCTGTAATGCAGATGAATCAGTCAAAGAGAGAAGTGGTCCAGTTACAATGACAAAGGTAGCAAGTGATCCGATCACTGTAGAGCAAAGCTGTCAATGGAGGAAAGGCTGTGTAAAATCAGAGGATGGTCCAATCATGATAAAGCAAGAGAAAGCCTCAAATTTAAATATGGGCATGAGTTCAAAAATCACCTTTAGAAACACTTGCAAAATGTAGAAGACACAAATACACAAAGTTTAAATTA
Organism: Coranthus polyacanthus; assembly: GCA_037367275.1. NCBI lineage: Eukaryota > Metazoa > Chordata > Actinopteri > Kurtiformes > Apogonidae > Coranthus > Coranthus polyacanthus. The sequence continues at coordinate 22,741,614 of JAPQRN010000015.1, forward strand.
AAATAGATTAAAGGGGCAAAATGGACGAACACTTCAGGCCAGTGGTCTCATGTGCTGGTTGAAAAGGGAAGAGAGAGTGACAAAGAACTGAAGGAAGAAATTTCAATTAAGAATAAAAATCACTAAAGCAACATAAAAGTCTTGAAAACGTGACAAAAGCAGAAACTAAATGACTCAAAAGGAAAACTGCTGGCTTTCGCCTACCGTACCAAGATCAGTCTTAAGATCTGTTGGCAGACTTAACTTTCTGCCGGGTCCCTTTACTGAAACAAAAGAATAGGAAAAGAAAGCACCAGTTAATCCTTTCAAATAAAAAGAATGAATAAAAGAAAAGAAAAAATAGGTTTAATCTAAGTCAAACAATGAGAAAATTAAGTGGGGAAAAAGCAAACCAAACAAAATGAAACTCACTCAACTGAACAAAGAACAGGACATGCACATTGGTGCAGTTGCACACGGCAGGCATATTCCAAAATGCATGCTCCATTATTGTCCCAGGCCAGTGTTCCCAGTGATCTCCGCAAAATCAATTATATCTATATTGGGTGAGTTTAAAAAAAATAAAAAACCGATTCCAGCGAAAGTAATGAAGCACTTGGAGCAGGTCTTACTGTTTGTGCATTATTAAAATATTAAGCAAACTGTCGACAATTAAAGATCTGTCAGGACGATTATGTTCATCCTGACAGAGCTTTGTAATGCTTACAGGTTAAATCTGATTTGCCAACGCCTGGGATGTCTGACATGGAAGCACAAATAAACAGGGTGACACCACAGGGTGTCAATAAAAAAATCACAGTCAGACACAGGAGGCAACAAAATAACACATTAAAACATTTTGCAAGCATTTTGCAGTACGTAGAGAACTGCAAAGGTTAAACTTGAGATGTATGAGTCAGTGTTCCCCCTTAAAAAAAGAACGCAATATTTTTATTGTTTCTTTGTGTTGACATAATGACAGACAAAGGATGGTTTTTTTCACATGACTCTTGAAACATTTCATGACCACGGGGAAAACAGCATGACCATGGATTTATATTCTCGTTCATTTTTAACATTTTAATATAACGTTAGATTTGGAGAAGTATTCAAAAGGACCAACAAATGATCGCTTCAATGAAAAAAATGCTGGCTGAGGTTTCCTTTCACTGGTCATTTTAAGGAAAACATAATATTCCCTTCATTGCAGAGGACGTAAAGAGCAACTTGCAGGCTGAATGTTCTGGTTTTGTACATTATGGTCAGTGGATTAAATGGCATTTTGAGATGATCTTCATTATTTAAATGGCATCGGTTGCTGTTTGGCCAGTAAACAAAAACGAATGCCGACACTTGTGCGGTGCACGCAGCCCTGTCAGTGTTTTTAATTTAAAACACACGCACTGCAGACCAACACATTGTCACTCCCAGCTCGTCATGTACTAACGCTTGGTCAGGGTGTCACAGTTGGAGCGTCTAGACAATGTCATGTTACACTTAGGTTAGGGTTAGGTATGAAAACAACTTGGTTAAGGTTAGGGGAAACGGGTTGGGGAAGGGCTAAAAAAAAGAAAACAGGAACGGGAAACGGGACACGAACCCTGGTCTCTTGTATGGTCTCCACAAACTATAGTGTTCTGCCACAACCACCTCATCCACCTCCTACTAAGAGTTTTGCCTCTTAACAACTTCACCTGGTTCATATCATTAATTTCTGACATCTAAGGACTTACATTGACCACTATCTGGTACCCTGAATGCCGGAAGTTGATGCTATAGGGGAACCTAGGGGACACCAAGGGGTCATGACCAAGCAGCAGAATGTGACGACTGTAGAGTGAGACCATGTTCTGCAGAATGGATCTATTTCAGCAAATAGAGACAGAGCAGACATAATAGTGTTCAGTTCAGTAAATTTGTTATTCTAGAAAATTGTTGTATTTTATATCACACATTGGTCATTGAAAAACCCATATGAGTCAACCACTACATTTAACATATACCTGATTTCTAAAAGATTTTACAGTGTATACACAAAACATCAGAGGGAAAATAAACTATGTCTCAGTCAGCAGGACACCTGCCCAGTTCTCTGTTCGTTTTTCTCACACCATCACTCAGTTTCTTGCTGATCACAATTATTTCCCCTTATACTCATCAGTAATATATATTCAGCTGCAGCGGTGTCAAAATTTGCACTGCTCTTCTTAATGTTAAAGATGAGCTACAGTTTTAGCTTGCCTTCTGTGACATCAAACTTAAAAACTCCAGACTCCAGATGTCACTATCGTGTTTATGCACATATACTGTATATGTGTTTTAAAATCCAGTTTCTACATTTACCTGCACATTAACAAACTGTGCTTGCCAACCTGCAGATTGCTCTTTAAGGCTTTAGTGGTGCTTTAACTGAATTAGGCAATGGATAATTTTCTGGTTCCATTTTTTTCCAGGAACAAGTGAAGTCTTTTGGATTAGTTTTGCTAATGAGATAATAGATGAGCCATGTGAGTGTGTGTTTTCATATTAAACTGTAGTGATCAGATGCTATCAAAATGTGCAGTGTTATGGGAAACGTTTCTGAAATCTTTTCTCATAATAAACCTGTTACAGATGGTTCCTCTATTTAATAACTCATTAATGTTTGATAAAATGCATTTTAATTAAAGTAAACAGGTGGAATTTATCCAGAGAGAAATGGCTTGTTTATTGTAAATATGAACAATAACCAACCAAGCACTGCATGTATTACCATTCTTTCTACTTTTTGTTACATACTCACTGAAACCATATGTCCTGAAGTGACATTACAGTTTGGTGTCTAAAACAATTCAGCTCATATTTAATTATTTCATGGCTGAATTACCTTTAACATAAAACTTATATGACAATGGTTTATGTTGGACGAGCCACATTTGAGGTCTCAGCACCTTGTTACCGCCTGACTCAGTCACACAGTGTTTCATACACACACCTAGGAGACGAGGATCCGCTATTCTCAGGACCCTGCAAGGACTTCAGTGTGCCCAGAATAATTATATTTTTGTGTAGTGTTTCAATAAATCTGTCACATACTAGTGCAGTCTGTAGAAATATTGGATTTAAATATTCTGTATCCTTTTGGAGATAAAATTGTGGCTGGATTAAGAGGTAGAAAACCTTGGTTTGTGGAGGAAACCCTTTGTGACTGACTCGTGTTCAGAGTGCTTCAATTTAACAACAATGCCAATGCTGGACTTCATCAGGCAACGACACTGATAAACGCACAAAGCAAGCTGAAGTCATGTTTATCCGCACCGCAGCTGGCCACACGGAGGGCACCATGCAGTTATTAGGCAAGACATTGATGAATGTTAGCCAAGAGGACAACAAGGTGAGATTGTGGTGGAGATTGATGCACAGTCAGAAAGACACAGTGAGGTGGACTCTGAGCCCCGCAATGTTAGGGAAGCATGTTTAGTAACAGAGACGCACGGCTCCAATGGAGTCGTGATGATTAACGCCACAGAGAATGGAGGACCAGAGGTGCAGAGGATGAAGAGGAGAAGTAACCCGGTAACTCCACAACAACTCCTTCCTCTTCCCAAACCCGCCTGTCTTGCAGTATTGCCAAGTGATGGATGATCCAAGGTCAAAGCCCAGATCTGGCACAAACAACAAACACCCTCCCTGCAGCTGTGTCAGAGAGACAGTGCAATGCCAGCAGACATCCACACAAAAGCATGGCACACAGTGACAAAGCTGCGACAGACAGCCTACTACTAGAAACACAGTCCCTGTCGGCTTGTTTACACTGCAAGCAACTTGGACGAGGGGTCTGTTTGTTATGCCCAATTGTGGTGCAAAAGGGTTTAATTGCATCCATGTCGTAACCAGCACCTCATTTTCATCATACAAACATGTTTTATAACTTTCAGTGCATTCACTAATACCTTTGAGCTTGATGATGGTTGCATCTTTCACCTTTTTTTTGGTGTTTCACTTCACCATAAAATGTAGTATAGCGAAGAAGCTCTGAATGGAAGTTAACTATTTTTTAACCATTTTGCACCTTCCACGTTGTTCATAACACCTGAGAAAACAAGGAAGCAAAAAATCTAGTTTTAAAGGGCGACAAAGATTAAAAACTCCCTAAACTCCCTAATTCTGTAAGGATTACATTGACTTTTGGTGTCTTCTAGTGTTGCTCACAGTGTGGAAGCAGATTAAGCATGCAAAGTGCAACACTGAAACACCCACCTGACCAAATACAACCCATCACCCCTCTCCCTCCCTTGTTGAATTGTGTCATACAATAAGAAAAAAAAACAAAAAAAAAAAAAAACACAAGCAGATGTCTATGAAGGGGCCGGAATCTGTAGGACATCCCCCCTCTTACCATTGTCCAGCAAGTAAAAGACTGGACTGCAGTGGCTGGCTCTCAGACTGGCCACAGGCTCTGGCAGGACGCGCGGGTCATTGTGAAGGGAGGTTGGGTAATGAACTGGAATAGGAGATCCAACAGAACAGACACAGACTTTTCAGGGCAACAGGGGAGAGACAAACACAATGGGTGAACTGGGGAGAAGAGAGACTTGCAAGTAACTGGGAAGAAAACAGTTAGAAGGTTATGAAAAGAAAAGAAAAGAAAAGAAAAGAAAAGAAAAGAAAAGAAAAGAAAAGAAAAGAAAAGAAAAGGTGGACTACAG
>JAPQRN010000015.1:22750807-22762933 GCA_037367275.1 Coranthus polyacanthus
GGTGCTGTCAGTGTCCATCTTTACATGAAATCTATGGTGAAATCTATGGTGTGTATAGTGCGCAAGTGGCTCTTGTCAAACAAAGGTCATATGGAAAGATTTTAACAAAGGGCAAATATATTCTTGTTTGAAGAATATCCATATTAGTGTGGACAAAGCTTCAGTGTCCTCGATGAGAGATCTCCTTTTGATTCACTAAATTCAGTCAGAATCCAATAGCACACAGAATATTTGGTGACAAGAAAGACTGTGAATTTCTGACCTGATCTGTTACAGCTGTACTTAAACATACTTCCCTGTATTGAATTAGGCAGCAGGTCACATCTATAGATGGATGGCAAGACAAGACAACTGAAGTTTTAAAAAAAAATTAAAGTAACATGAGGTGTCTGAGCTGGAGCTCGGAGCTTAAGTGAGCAGGTAGGACATAGAAGACACGCTGTAAAGTTTCAGCCCTCGCTTTCTCCGCTGACATGCCCACTGCTAAATATATCCTGCTGGGTCAGGTACCGCTGGCTGGCACCTCAGCTTGTTAGTCAACCTCATGACTGGGTCTGGTCAGGAGCCTTGTCGCAGCCACACATGGCACGCAGCTCCATGAGGAAATGTAACACATAACCCCAAACCAAAACAACAAACCTCGGGACATAAAAGAGGATGACAACGGAGAGGATGCAGAAGGAGATGGGTTTCAGGCAGGTGAAGGACCAATTACTGGGCCCTAATGACAAAAGGAAGATAGGAAGAGATTGGAAAAAAAAGAGAGGGAAAGATGTGTGAGGGAAAGGTGAGGGAGAGCCGCCTGCGGTTATTGACACACTGGGTGAATCACGAAGATGGCTGGCTCCCTTAATAAGCTGTCCACATTCTGTATATGGCCTTGAACAGACACAGCACACCTGGTGTGCCAGGGACAGACAGCCTCTAATGGCCACAGTGAAGCGTGGACGCGGATATTCAGGAAACAAACCGTGAACTCTTCGCCTATTCAGCAGAGCACAGTTGCCATTCCTTATTCTCAGCATTAACTACCTTAAATACACTTTAAGGTAGTTACACAACATTTCTGCTTTAATATCAAATCATTTTACTAAACTTGCTGAACATTTTAATTCTGCTTCTCACAGCTATTAACCATTGTTCAAATTTCCATCTGCTATAGACTATAGATTGCTGCCCTGACACTTAATCCCTTTTATATGACAGCTCCACCAATCTTCCTTTTTTAGGCCTTGGTTAAGTGACTGAAACACTCTCTATACCTTTCATTCCTTTCTTCCTTCCTTCCTTCCTTTCATCTTCCTCGTTACCAAATCAAAGGGCTGTAATGGTACAAAATGACCATGACCTAGTCCACATCACAATGCTTATAAGCTCTCTGCCGAGACAGCAAGGAACATCTTGTCCTGGTTTCATCACTGTGTCCTTATTCTCCCTTTAAGAGTAAGAAAGTACAAGAAATGCAACTTTCACTCACTTGCCGACACAAAACATGGGCGATCCTTTCATATATGCAAGTCGAACTTAGAAATAATTAATACAAAAATGATGCACAGACATTGGAAACACAATGTGACAAGTATCTCTGCCTCGTCACTTAATTTGGCATAAAAACATCACTGCTCACTTGCTTGTTGCACAGTCTTCCATCAAGCCAAAAAGTCTCACTGAGTCATTGTTGAGTCACGCTATTTAATCTCCTGTGGATACAGTACAATGGTCATTCTATGCTACTGGGCAGTCAGACAATTAGTTAAGCACAATGCCTGCAAGTGAGCATCAGTCTGAAACAATTTCATCTGTTAAATTATACAAACTGACCCATCATTGTAAAGTTCACCTGAGAGGTAATAAAGCATGAGTCGTATATGGAACATGGCTGAGTGTGTCTCATAACACACTGAAGAGCGGTTTATCAATCTTTTTATTTATTTTTTTCATCTTCCCATATATTTTTTAGATGTGGGTACAAATCACCAGGGACCATATGGGATGTATGATCCCTCCAGTGTATTGTGGGTCTTCCCTGGAAATACCTGCCAGTTAGACACAGAAGAAGCAGCAGGTATGGAAGTTAAACAACATACTGCTGTGGACGTGGGCCTAAAAAAGGTGCACTCATAAGAATCAGTATTGGTACGCTATGCTAGCAATAACCTAGCCAAGATCAAGCGGGAGAACCACTACAGTTTTTAGAATGTTATAGGTATAGTGTTAGGGGAGGGGATATGCTAACTGACTCCAGCACATCATCAAGCCATCATTTGCCGCCCAGAAAGTCCTGAACGCCAAACTAATGAAAAACAACAACAGTGGTCAAACTCCACAAATCACACAGTTCAGTCTTTTCAAACACATGTATAATGTGTTTAGAGAAAAAAATCACTGAATTTACTTTACACACACTTTAAATGTCTAACATCTTCACCTCAACAGTCACCACATTATTTGAAAAGAAATGTTCAGAATAAGAGTCATTGAAAACCAGCAGTAAACACGGGCCTTGGTAACTTGAGTCATGTCAAATTATCTTTACAGCAGCATATGAAGTACCTTAATGCTGTCAAAACACCTTTTGGTCTCTTGTATTTGCACACAACGGCGTCATGGCCCTGACACTCACACACTCCTTGGGATAAATTATTACCAACTAATGACATCTCATTATTCAAAAATCTGCTACTTTGTTTGTGCTTAGTTTGACAAGATAATATCTAGAATCCTCGAGCATCCTCTGCCTCCACCTTTGCATTTTCTCAGAACTCACACAACTTAACTGTAGACTTTCAAACTTTCAAATCATGTCCCTTCTGCTGGCAAATTTAACAGATGGGATGCTATTTATGGAAGTTAAAAAGACACTGCTACACTGCATTCTCTTCATTCCGCTGAAGAAAAAACAGCATATCACCTATTCAAATTTATGCAAAGTCATTCAATTATATTCACTTTCATTACAATGTAAAGAGAGGTTTTCTTAAAAAAAAAGCAGACAAAGCCTAAAGGACACAGCAGGGCTCTATGGCAGTCTTTAAGCACAGACTTACACACACTAACACACTCTTTTCAATTGACCTTTAGGTTCAGAATTTGCTGAAACAAAGTGTTTTCCCCTGGTAGATTTAAAAACCTTGAAGAGTGATGGCCTCATCTCTCCTTCCCTGTTCCATTTCTATTTCTCTGTCCGCATTCCGTTGACTTCTACTCTCTTTTCTCTTCTTCTTTTCCTCATATGGTATTTCCAAAGTGTGACCCAGAAACTCCACAGATGCAGGCGACAAGATCATAAATATAACATCAACTGAAAACATCAGGGACACTTGCGTTGTGTCCTTCATCACACCATTCCTCTCTATGGAGGCAATGTCTACTTCATTCCGTAGCCTCCATCTAAAGCCTTTGTCTTTAACAAATATTTGACTGACAGCAGTGCACAGAAGGTTTTAATTATTTATTTTTAATGGGTGAGAGAAATAAATATTTAAAGACCTCTGAGGACTGCTCTGATCTGATGGCAGAAATATTTTAATTAAAATCTTGATTTTAAAATGATGCAATTTAATTAATGTCATTATCTGTAGGTGATTAACACTACTGTTAGAGAAATGTAGGACTTGACCACAGTTAGCTGTTGTGAAGTCAGAGAATAGGTCACTATGCTCTCCCCTTTGTGGCCTTGAGAGACATTAAGTCTCCAAGGTTTGCAGATGTATATTTCATCCTATTTATCTCCCTCTGTGTCCTTTAGGGATGTATATATGTGCATCAGCTGCTCAGGTTATAGGTATCTTTAAACTATTTGACCAATCGTGGAGAGACACACTCACGCCATCCCCTGATTTGGGCCAATGACTAAAATGTATGTTATTAGTAGCAGAGTATAGACCGCAGATAGGACATTTTACAAAACTATTAGTATCCGCTAATGGCTGATAGATTTTGTCAAGGGAAGAGAGAGGACAAAATCAGTCGATGAATCATTTATTGACTTTTTCCTGCACCAAGTTATTATTATACTGACCTTTAAAAGTCCACAATTGGTCAACCTCTAAGTAGTAGTATTTAAACTTCATCAGGAAGTGCATTCAGAACTGGATTCATCACTCATCTTCTCCGTTCTCATGAGATCATTCCAATAAATTGATTTCCTGCGTAATACACCCAGAGAGTCCTCTGAGCTTTCAGTCTCCAGTGTCTTTCTACACCTGCTCATAGAAAAATTATCTATCAACTACAACTAGCTGTTGCATCCGCATCCCTATTCCTTCTTCTTGTGATATGTCACTCTGCCTTTACAACAGATCTGCAGCAGATTTGGACAAGCAAGAACAGGAGGCATAAAGAAAGAGGGAGAGCAGTTGAAAAGAGTAATTACAGTCATTGCAGTCGTAAAGGAAAACCAGCTGGATGCTGTCATGACAAAATGCACTCGAGCGACCACTGATAACATATAACCGCTGCACGTTTACTCGTCAACTGCATTGGGAGTTGCAGCAATTCCATTTTAAACAAGTGCCATTCTCATCAGTTGAAGATGCTCGGGTGATGAGTGAGGTACATATCTGCAGGCTGCATACAGTAGTTCAAACTTAAAGACAGCGGCATCCCAGCAAAGCTTCACAGTGCCAATCACAGGGGGTTTTATTCCAGACAACGAAGGTGGACTTGGTAGTGGCTGGTGGTGGTGTGTGTGTGTGCATGTGCCAGCAGGTTACCTGAGGTGGGGGACTTGCTTCTCTCCATGTCAATGGACTGCTGGTTGTCAGAGAGTTCAGTAAGGCCTGTCACCATCGATGGCAGCCGGGAGGAAGAAGAAGTAGATTACACACAGTCTGTCAGTTCATTTTAACTGCAGCACTCATACAGATTTAGCAGAAGTCAAGTGGGTTGGTATTAGCCACGCTGAGCCCCGAAAAGAAGGTAAGGGAAGTTTATGTTGTAATTTCTAAATTCAAATTCAATATTATTATTTGCTTAAATATCGTATCATGGGAAACAAATTCCTTCTAATAATTGGGATTTGACCTTTTGCATCTTTCTCATAATCCATTATATCTTCCAGGGGCAGAGTGACTGAAACCTGATGTGACCTGCACTACCATCTGTTCATTTTACGTCAGCATCTATTTTAGATTTTTAATTGGATTGCACTGAAAGGTCAACATGTGCATAATTAGGCGAGTAAAGTATGTAGTGCAAATCTCATGAAGAAGCCATTAAATATACCATTAAAAACAAAACACACCAAATACAGATATGATCATGATCAATCCAATCTTTGATCACATGCACCAAGCACAGGCCGAAATGAGAATTCCACGTCAAACACTGCAATCTCCTTTTCTTGTTCCCTTTCGAGATATATAAAAAAGAAAAAACACATTTGGGGTGTTCAAGCTGTATTCATTATGGCTTCATTAACAGCCTCGCTGAGCTGTCACAGCTGAAAAAATCCAGATTAATTAAATTACTTCTCTTGAGTTAGTGTTTTCAGCAAAACTTCTTTAATGCAAATTTTCTTTCAATCATTTACACAGTGTGCAAATGACTGAAAAATGTGAGAGAGGATTCTGATTAAAGCTTTATTGTAGTATAAAATCAATAATTCCCCTGTAATCACGAACTAAAAGCACACATATAAAGTTTTGCTCAGCCTAGTGGATGAACAAGGCTTTATTCACCCCACTAACTACACTCCAGTTAAAATATACATCAAATGGATCATATAATATTTATAACTGCCCTTACTTAACAGGCTCAAAGGAGTGGCTCTCTGCTGCAAAGGACATACGGTTGGACATGACTGGAATAGAGGCTGGTTCCTCCAAAGAAAAATGATTTCCTGCTCTGAGACCAGAAACAACCACTTTCATTCCAATCATCTCTATGGTTTGTCCTTTTTGCTTTCTGACCACATAACCCCCCCACACACACACACCCCGGTAGTCCTTTTGCGATCGACCAAAACACTACCTGATCCCCTTTGGTGAATATCCCAACCTCCCCACACATACACACACACAGTCCCCCAGCCTTTAGGAAGGCCCGACTTACTCTGGTAGGATGTACGGATCCTTTTCTTTGAATCTGAATAAAAGTTAGACAGGCCGCGCATGCAAAACTCTGTCAGGCAGGCCCACATGCCCACACCAGCAGCCACAGAGTCACCGGGAGGAGGGGGTGGGGTTAGGGTGAAGGGGAAGGGGAAGGGGAAGGGGAAGGAAGTGTTAGAAAGGAGAGGGATTCAGTAGAAGATAGATGAATAAAAGGAAGGAAGGAAATAAGGAAGAGGATGAAGTAGATGTTAAGGTGTGGTGGCAGAAAGGTGAGTAAGTGTGACAGGAAATGGGGCAGGGCGGTGAGAAAGAAAGCAAATAAGGGAATAAAAGGAGGATGAGAAAAGAAAGTGAGGGGAAAGTGGATAAAGGAAGGATGGATGAGGAAAGGTCAGGGAGGGAAAAGGGGAAGGGGAGGAGGGAGAGAGAGAACACACAGGCTTAGAGAAGAAAAGAAAGTGACAGCAAGCAGCAAACCGAGTTAGTGTCTGGGAGGGACAGGCAAGATATACCCGCTACTGCACCGAACCCCAGAAATGCTGATGTGATTGATCATTTGTGCAGGAAGTGAACTACTGTGTCATCAGGGAAAAGGGGGTTTATTACAGAGAGGCATTAAGCATAAAAAATATATTTATTCATGAAGTATTAACACCCAAATAGAGAAGCATACCTATAATATACCAATTATTTTATGAAATGAATGTATTTAATTTGACATGTATATAGCGTAGACATACACAAAGGTGTGGCGACAACAGCTAAAAATGTTGTGGGAAGGACAGAGAAATATGTCTGAAAAGCATATACAGTAAGTGCCATTGATTGGCCTTTTGAGTGTGTTTAGTAAAGGTTTGTCTTCAGTTCTACAATAATCCAGCGTAGAAAGGGCTCGACATCGTAACAGCGCTTCTTGGGGTGCAGAAAAAGGGCACGGTAGTCATTTTTTATTTTTCCTTCCATCTCCAAATTGATTTTAAAGACCCAACACAGAAAGACTTTTACAAAAGAGGAAGTTGAGAGCAGTAAGTGCTGCGCTAGTCAATAAAAGCACTTATGCAACAGTAAATTAAAAGAGTTGGCTCCATAAAGCCCACAGTCATCCCTCCATCCACCTTCACAAAAATCCTAAAGCCTGTAAAGCATTGGAGACTACACATGTGGGGATTATATAATAATAAAAAAAAGCTCCTTAGCCTTAAATATTTAAAATACCAAACTGCTGTGCCCTCAGATTCAAAGGTTAGTTTAGGGTCAAATCATTTTTATTTTACACTTATATATGCTGGGGTTGAATGTCCTTACAGTAGGTAAGATTCTTCAGAGACCATCACCAGCCAAGATCAGTAGCAGAGGATTAAAAAAAACAGGAGGCAGGGGTCAGGAAGTAGACCCATGTGGCTTTAGACTACAGATCAACTGTACGCTCAAGCAGGAATACAAACAGAACAGACAGAGAAATCATATGACAACATGCATAATAATGCAAACATGGAATGACACGCGGCCTGTTAACATGCACTTCATATCATAGTGCAGACCCGTGACAGGCAAACTGAGATGGACACGTGTTTTTGCCTTTGTATGTTATTGTGTGAGAGTGTGAGAAACAAGAGAGAGAGAGAAAGGGTTGAACTGATTCAGGGTTTTTAATTTTTGTTCAGACAGATATATATAATTTAACTTCTAACAGACTAGATTTCACATTTACCTTTTCATTGCTTTTGTATTTATTTCTGTCTTAATTGCCTTCTTGTTTCTTTCTTTAAAAATAAACTCTTTTTTTTTTTTTTTATAATTGATTTTTTATTTGGAAAAGCAATATATACAGAACATCTTTCCTGGATACAGTTCAATATCCACGTCACAGTTGTGAATACGAGAATGTTAATTGCTAATCCAAGTTTTTTATAGAGTAACGGAACAAGAATAACAGGTGGGCGGGAGGGGAGGGTTTACTCCGTTTTTTTCTCGGATCAGGAAAAAACACATCAAAGTATGTATTTTTACACAAACCAAAATAGATATGTATATCATGACATTATTTTGATATAACATTCATAATCAATTCACAAAGAATACAGGTTTCACATAGTCTGTCCATTTGGACCAGAAGAATAAACTCATTTTACACCATTTTAATTTCACTTATTAAATGTATTAAACATTTTGGGGGATTTAGGAGGCTGTTATTGCAGAAGTTAAATATAATATAGTCATAATTATGTTTTCATTAGTGTATAATCATGCAAAAATAAAAACAGTTGGGTGAGGGGGTATTCAGGTGGTTGCAAACTGCAACATCACCACAAGATGTCACTAAACATTTACACTTCAGCTTTAGTCACACTAAAGCTGAAGTGGTGGAAAAATGAACAGCTATGTTTACATATCATGTCTAATGTGAGTGTATTCTGCAGCATGCGTTATATTTTGTAATATATTTATATGATTTTATGTGACTTTATGTCGTATTCAATGTTATGTTAAATCATTTTACACCACTTATCCAAGATAATATTAATTATTAACTGATACGAACAATAATGCATTCATTCTTGTCTGGGCAAAGCGTCGTGTGCATGGGAAGTCCTTAACCTGATGAAATTGCACTGATCAATTTAAGGTCTTAAGGGCAGGGGCATTAATCAATATACAGGAACTGTAATTAAACCAACAGTGCCACGGATTTGCCTGACAGATCAGTCTCACCTCAGACAGGGGGACAGAAGCAGAGGAAGGGGACAGAAGAAAAAGAAGGGAAAAAAATGCCAGCAGAGATTGAAGGTGACAGGAGAGGAGAATAGAAAACAGATAGGGTAGCAAGATTATGTGAACGTAATGAATACGTTATTGACACCTCCGTGAGTATATGTGTGTGTGTGTGTGTGTGTGTGTGTGTGTGTGTGTGTGTGTGTGTGTCGAGGACCCAGGAGCAGTGTGTGTGCGTGCTACCTGAGGTGGACTGTCTGTTCCTGCGGGGGGAGCGGGTAAGGCGCTGGTAGGGGTCGGCAGCTCCGTACAGATCCAGTGTCGACATACACAACAGGATGCTTTTTTGCAAGTAGTCCACCACCGCTAGGCCGTTACAGTTCCCAAACGCCAAACTGGACAGACACAGCAAAGAGGCACATGCACAGAAACAGGCAGACAATTACATTTACACAGAGGAGAAAGAGTGTTCACATTTACAGAGGCATTCACACTGTAGCACATTTATGTCAAAATACTATACGCAACTCTTGACAAAACTCTCACGGGAAACACTATTTTCTAACAAGCACTGCACTCAGTCATTTGTAACTATTGTTGGAGCATTACAGCAACACAGTCCTGCTGTAAGTTTTTAATGACTAAACTACCAATACTATTTTACTTGTGTAGAAATAAGCTTTTTCAACTTTCTTGCAGGGTGCCTCTGAATCCTTTTTTCTTCAAGAGCTCCAACACATGTTGATGATCCCGAAATCTGCAAACACAGTAATTTATATTCTCTGATCTTTCTTCTTTCTTTCTTAAGTATTTTTTGATACAGTAAACAGTAAAAGCAGCTACCTTAGTGTTTTATAGTTGTCATTTTCTTCAATCATAGAATTATTAGGACTCCTCTTAAACTTGACCAATGCATTGGCCAAATGCATTAAATTACCATGAAATTGTCATCATATCCAACTATAAAAACTGAGTGTCCCGGTCCTATCTTACAATCGAGTAGGACAGATTCCTGAGGCTTTGGGAAGTGGCTGACTGCACGTCATCCTCCACTCTAGCATCATCTGGGCCTACAATGTGATTATTTTTTATTCTGATTGCATTGTGCTTGTTAATTATCAAAACACAGGCAATTGTAAAAACAATGTCACAGTTATGTCACCACTTTCAACATCATTTCTCGGCAATGTGCTACAGATCAGGTGTTGCCCTCCGTGTTTGCCTCTTTTTCATCATTTTCGTCTTTTTGTATCAACACTTAATGTCACACCATTTCTTTTCTACCACAGTCCACAGACATCAACACAGGCATGGGCACAGACACAGATTTTAATTTCAATTTTTTTTTTTCATTTTCACTCCTGAGGAAACACTTCAGATAAGTGTGCCTTTTCTGGCCTCCACCTCAGACAGTATTGTTTAATTTTCTTCGGCCTTGAAAATTGACTGGTGCACATGTGTCAGGAATCTGACGGTATGTTTGCCTGCAAACTTAGTCTATGTGCAAAGCATGAACATTTCTATGCACATATTAGTAAATGAGGCATGTTGACAGTAGAGGTGTTACATATAGCACTATCAAACACAGTCTGTGAACATCCAGACCATGACATTTTGGTGTAATTACTGCCAACAAAAGCGTGTCTTTATCTCACGCTGTTGGTGCTGCTCTTTTTGAATATTTATACCAGATTTCCTCTCAGCCTCAGTGCCATATGCTACCGATTAAAGGCCTCAAAAAGGACTCAACCAGCATTCTCTAAATCAGAAGACAATAACAAGTGAAGTAAATGTCGATCATAGAGTTTCTACTGCCGAGTGCATTACTGCTCTGTTGCCGCGCATCCATCATGCACTTATCTCAGACTGTTAACCTTATTGTCATGCATCATGTCCATCCCTTACAGCGACAAACACAGTGTTATTGATTCTTTTGGAGTTTTAGGTGTAAAAAACAAATCATTCAGAATACAATAGAAAAAAAGACAGCAAGAGGCAACCATTTTAGCACAACACAAGCTGCAAAAACATACCAGGAAACTCAAACTCAATATCCAATAATAGGTTGTGATGATGATACACCAATATTGAATATTTGCTTATTTGGTACAGACCGTAATTGATTCAAACAAAGATTTGATCAAGACAGATGCAATTCCAATGAGAAACTAAGGTCGACAGTTCGTTCTAAGTTGGTGCAGTTACGTTACGTTATAATAAATGGTACAAAACAAAATTGGAAACCAGGGGTTATCGATCATTTTTATTTTGCATCATTGTGCGTCTTCACAACATCAAGACTGATTTCAACCTACAGGGATGGGACAATAACTCGTAGAAATGTCGACCCCTTGGTGTAAAGAGCAATGCATATCACACGTGACAGATGTAGAGACATAAAAGACAACAGGACAAGAGGGAGATTTGTATCAGTTTGGATGTTTAAGTTATGTTGGATGCAAAGGCAGAGGCAGAATGGATGTTAAAGTTAGCTACTAACTAACAAAAGCAGTGAAAGGCTAAAAAGGAAACAGCTAGCAAGGATAGTGTACTTCAGAAAAAACATTTGGACTATCGGGACAAAATGCGGCTTGCTATCAGAGAGCCTGCTCTGAGGAGGAAACAGGAATTTGGAGAGAAACCCAGTAGACACTACTGGTTTATCTGTGAACCAGACTAGCATCGAGGAGGACCAGAGCATCTGCACGACACCTGTTCACCCACTCCGCCCTCAGCTCCACCTGCGCTTGTCTCTGAATGGGACCAGAGACCCGGTAGGCATTGGTTTAGAAGAACAGCAGTTGATCTGTTAGAACTATTTCAAATACTCAGGCTAGTTTATTCAGGATGAAGTGACTGAGGTAGCAAGGATTTAGTCATAAAATAAAATTAATGAATTTAACCACAGGTAAAAAAACATCAGGTCTTGTGTTCACACCATTTCTCTCTAGCAGAAAAGTACTGACAGGGTGCTGGAATGACAGATAAAAACTCTATAGTATAGTTTCAGAATCAAAGAACATTTCTCAGAGTACTCACATGCGGTCTGTTTACATCCTACTGTGTTGATGACTCAGGCTTTTTCTCATGTATGTTTATACAGTGAGACGTACACTTGACATTTTGAGAAACATCAGACTGTTGTTTCACTGCGTCTCCATATCAGGACGTGGAAATCTCGTATGATATGAATTACAGGATGATATAACTTTACCTATGCAGCGCACAATGAATCAGTCACTATATGTGTGTGTGATTGACAGAAGAATCTGTATCATAGAACTGCAAGTGTTGATATTGAAAAGCACTGGTGTAATCATGTGCTTGAAATCTACAGCTGTGGGCAGGGCGGCATGTT
>JAPQRN010000015.1:22802838-22819708 GCA_037367275.1 Coranthus polyacanthus
CGAGATATTGAAATTGACGATTGTCATACAAATAATTAACTTTGTGTTAAGTTTATGCAACCACTGTAGTATAAGTCTAATAATAGTTTAATTATCTACCTTATGAAGAAGACGAGCCGATCACGGACACAGAATTTTGAACCATATAAAATTAACTATATTTCTGTTTGCCTTTTGTTAGTAAAACAGATATGACATGACTTAAATATACAAAGCCCATTACAGATATATACAACCAAGGTACAAAATCTAAATAAACCATGTACTATAGACAAAAAGGTCATAATTGAAAATGGAAATTTGACATATATGATAGAACTTACATTTACAAAGCCCATTACTGAAATGCAGGTTCAAAATCAAAATGCAGGTTCAACAGTTCAAGGGTGGAAAACGAAATAATGAGAAAATGCTATTTCTGTTCATTTCACCAAAAGTTTTTATATAGGTGAATACTGATGATTATCCAGAGTATTTTAAATAATTGCGATATGGAGATTATGTAATAACTGTGACAGTCCTACATGTGACTTTATCAAAGGAGAGCAGGCAAGGGTTAAAATAAAACCGTTGGCTGTGGGCCGTAGTAAACGGGTTACTACAACGATGTATGGACACGTTTTCAACAGGCTCCCAGGACTACCTCCAAAAACAACTGACATATTATGGCAGATGTATAAAATTTAATTAAATGATGATAAATAAGAAAGAATGCCACTCTTCTTTCCTTTACAACTTGAAGAGAGTTTAAACTAACTGTCCCAGCCCATTATGCTTTAAGGCTCTGTTGCATTATGAATGTGCCCCTGGTTGAGCTTTATGATTTCTTTCTTATTGCAGGATTGAGATCCTTCTTTCTCTGAGCAAACATTTATTGCTCTCTGGTGACAGAAAGTTTCATTAGAGAGAGAATGATGCCCTGTGACGCAGCAGAAATCATCGACTTGTAATACCAAGCACCCTGAACTTGTGTCAACCTGGTTTTATTTCATTTTTATGAACGGAAACATCCTGGAAAATAAATTAAAGACTGTGCTTCTTGTGCTTTCGGAAGGCACTTTATATAAGTTGTCATTCAGTGGTAATGCAGGCATATTCATGAAATGTCCTTGCCCGTGACACAAGTGCACAAAGTGAAAATCAACTTTTCGTCACATTCCTTCCAGCCTGTCATCTTTTCATCTATGATTTAACTTAGATGAAAAGCCCTTTTAAACATTGAAACATTTTTACAAAGCATAAGAACATAAACAAGATGTGCTGTGAGACACTTGTTTAGAGCTGTAAAACATTTAAAATGTATCTCCTCTTTTAAAATGTTCAGAGATTGAAATATGTTGAAGCAAAACTTCCAGGTAGTTAGGATGAAAGAGTGTATTGTAAGTCTTATGGTTATGGCAAAAAAAAAAGCGGGTTATACACTGTTCTACCTAGAACTAGGACAGGTATGTTTTATAGAATTTTTTTAGACTTTGCAAATGTAACATTTACAGCAAACAACAAGAGCCAATAAATGCTGAGTACAGTAAAGTGGGTCTCCACTTTCCTTAACCAAGAGGGGAAAACGTTTTCAAAATCAAGCATCAGCATGTTGAGGCCATTGTTTGCTATTAATGTTTAATGGCTGTGAGAAGCGATTGAGCTGTCTCTCCAGGGAAAAAGCAGAGCCCTGGCTTACCATCACATCCCACAGACAGCTATTCTGCAGCAGAGGAGGTCGACCTATTTGCAGCGAGGAGTAGCAGGAAGACCCGGAAAAAAAGTGACACTGACAATATCATTTAAGGAAGAGTAAATAGAAGACATGTAGACTTAAGGAACCTAGTAACCTGATAATCACACTGTCATTGTGTTATTTAATTCATTCAACCTTGACATTGTGTTAATGGTTCAGTGTTTCTGACAGCTACTGTAGCAGCTGCTGAGGCCAGTTTTTCATTTTGATCACATTGAACATTGATAATGATGGCTGTGTGAGAAATGGCTTATAGGGCTCAAGGATCCGGATGGCATCATGACTCTCGAGCCATCAGAGGATGGCAAAACCCCCCTGGACCCCACAAAGTCAAAAAGTGGTACTTGTTAATGACGTTAGCATATTTTCTTTGAGTTTACCCACTGGCAGCAGAGGAGTTGACTAGTTTCTTAATTAGTTTACTGGAAAAATATAAAATGGTTTTCTACTCCGGAAATGGAATAATGACAAACAGCTTGAAGGATAACATGGACAGATGACAACACTTGACTGATAAATTATAGCAAGTTTGGTAATAAAAAAAAAGGAATGGTTTTCCAGTTATGCTCAAGAAACACAAAACACATATGAGTTTATTCTAACGTCCTCGTGTGGTTCACAGGTTGCTAAATAGCAAAAGGCAACACTCCAACACACAACAATAAACTGTAGCAAGTTTGGTGAAAAATATTGAATGGTTTTCCAGTTAAGCTTCAGAAACAAAATGATGACAGATGGATGGACGGATGAACAGATGGGCTGACTGCTATAATTTCCCCCTTCATCACTTCTGTATATAGGCTCAACCGGTTTAAAGTATATTAACCTAATGGCTTAACCTAATGCAAAATGAAACTTTCTGGTTTGAGTTTGAGCTTTGAGTGACAGGTGGGTGAGTGCCATCTGTGTCCACTGTGCCGTGTGGCCTTTGATTGACAGCTCACTGCCACCTGAGTCAGGCTTTTAGAACTTCTATTTATTGAATAAAACATATTTTTTCCCTGACAGGCAACTCTACTGTAGTTATGGTTGAGAGGGTTTACTAATAAGACTGTCAGAAGATTCTGTCATGACGTTTCCTGGTACTTAAAGCTGCAGTGCTTGATAGGTTTTTGGCGTCACTGGGCAAAAATTCCATAATTATCTTTCAACATGTTGTAATACAAGTGGTCTGAGAGGAAACAAAAATTCTCCCCACTTCCGTGGACTCTGTGGGCTCTGTGGACTCGGTTTTCGGGCTGTAGAAAATCTATCCTGTGATGCAGACTTTGTTTAATCACAGGTGTTTTCAGACAGGTAAGAGGTTAAATATGTGATTGACAGCTGTAATTACCAATCACTGTTAAGATTCAGTCAGATGTGACTCTGCTGCTCTACTCTGTGGCTCAACACAGAAGCCTGGAGAAGTGGCTTCACTTTCCATAACAGCATGAAATGGCATCAGGTCATCTGTATTTATATTTAGTCTTTTAATTTGGAGGAGGAGGAGGAAAGAACTGCAGAAGGTTTTTTTCAAATTCCGGCATTTTTTTCTCCTGATGTCAGTGCCTGCAGCTTTAATTACAATACCTGCCCTGTTAGCATTCATTTGTGTTGGATTACATGGTCAGCTAGCCTGCTAATTAGAGGCGAAAAGTGCTAATTATGTGTGTTAAGATTTATCAAGCAGCTGAAAGTGCTTGGTGGCATTTAACATAATGGCGTTGGTGTGTGGTCTTTGTTTTCACTAAGTTAGCATTAGCTTGGTTAGTTCCACCCCTCGCTCTTCAACAGCTCCTCCCTCTCGCCCAAATACGCTAATGTTAACTTCTGGCTCGAAAAACAGTCATGGTGGTCTTTTTTTTTCTTTTTTTTTTTTTTTACATTCAGTCTATGGTCTGCAGGACTCTCATGTAAATTAGTGAATATTGTTAATATGGATCTCATGGTGGACATTTAAGGTGACAGATAAGATAGTGACCTATAATGAGGATAAATCTGTCACTGGAGCACGATGTGTGGTGTGTAGCTGTGTTTTAAGAAGGCTTACCTTTCTCTGTTGAATTTGAGCGAATGCAGGATAGCAGGCCGCCTCTGGCGCAAATTCCACAGGTGTAGTGTGTCATCTGCACAGGCTGTGACTAACGCACCCTACAGGCCATAAAAAGAAATGCCAGTAATTAGTATTAATATGAGCATGTAGACCATCTTGCTTTTTTGGAATTAGTCCAATTAATAATATAGTTTGGATACAACATGAAAAAAAAGACAATTTGACAAAGCAGAAAAATATGCAACAGTTCCACTAAGACATACTGCATGCTGAAAAAAATCAAAAAGAGTTTGCATCCTTGTGCTCTCTTGCAGACATAAAACATTTCTCAAATGACTTCAGCTGCTTAGAGCCTGGATCTCAGAATGGCAGATTATAATTACAGTGAAATTCCCTGTGCAGCTTTGCTACCAGGGCATCACTGTAAAAAGCGGAGCCCAGGGGAGAATGAGCTTTAGATTACAAACTTAATCATGGGATTAAAGACCGTGCAGTTGAAGGCGGGATGAAAACATTGCTTCCCACTCATTTTGTATTGGTAAATGTTTTTCCCTCCCTCACTGAGCCTATTCCTCTACATACAATAATAATCTGTCAGTAACTCACCATAATCACTGCTGAATTACATTTTTTTATTATTCTTTTATTTACACTAAATGTAAATGTTATGTAGTTTGTGGAAATTACACAGACTGAATACTTTCATTTTCAAGTCTTTTGTAATGTTCTTTTAATTTGAACCAAAAGACTTAAATTGAATGAATTCCAATCAGACAATAAAATGATTTTTTTGTCTGATCAAACACTGCAACTAATTCTTTGTAATTTGATGAAATATGAATGACTCATTACGAATAATATCAGTACTGCATGTGACAATTAAATCTCAATGAATAACATGATGGCTTGACTGCAAATTTCTGTTTTCAACGTGAGCATTGAATCTCCGTTTGTGGGACAAACAATTGATGTTCCCAAAATAATTAAGCAGGAAATGAAGAAATATTAAACCATGTAATTATATGAGCGTCTTAGAATAAAAAACGTTATGCTGTTGCATGTATGCAATTTTACATTACCAAGATCTTTTTTCCCCACAATACTCAAGAACAGTTCCACATTGTCCTTGTTTCATCCATTAATATAACAGTATGACTCTGAGATTCCCATGTTCCCATAAATTGTATGAACTGCTCTGCTTAGTCCAGATTTTAAAACAGCATCTGGACATGAATGTTTAAAAATACAGTACAGTGTTGAGTGCAGTACACTTAAAGGATTACACACAGAGATAAATGTAACCTAGCCAAGAGCTGTTGTTATGAAGGCAATAAATCAAGGATTTGCTTGCATTACAGATCATAATTACTCTTTAATTTTTAAAGGATCATGTAAAGATTTTTTTTTATGCTGATGGACTTGGACTTTGTTCCCACCGGTCATGTAAGTTGGCAAGAGGAATGAGCATAAAGAGGAAGAGATGGACCGAGAGGTGGAGCTGCATCTAATAAAGAAGTCATATGAGACAGGGAGAAGACAGAACCTGAGAGGCAGAATGGGTGAGAGCCAGGTCCACAATTTCAGTAAGGTATATGGTCTCGATGGCATCACAAACCCAGGTAAATAACAGATCAAGCATCAAAATGAAGCATAAACAGAATGAAAATGGCTTTCAGGTGTATTTAGATTTTTAAAAAACACATATTTGGTGGTAAACTTTCAACAACATTCCTGTAAAATTTATAGGAAAAAGGCAAGGCATGAGGATGCTTGTAGGTATGTGCGGATTCGTATTGATTTAAACAACAGGAATTACTGTCTGTAGCACTCATTAAATGTGAATGTGAATAACATGACTTCTAACAGGTCAGTCATTGAGAAGGTTGACCAACAAAAAAAACAAAAAAAACTTTTAAAACGACACTTCTTTGAGAAGATTTGACAACAAATTGGATACAGTCATGTTTATTTGTGTTGTTTTGATGTTTTCAGTTTAATGAGTTTCTTCACACCATGCACACATACACACACATTTTCTTGGCCGTTCCTGGTTAACGGGAACAGGTTTCCAGGCAAGAAATCACATTTTCCCAGCATTCAACCCTGCTGATCCATCAACTGCAGTGAGCAAATTAAGTTCTAAATTCAGATCAAAGGTTAATGAGGTTTGAGTGACTCTGTGGATGTGTTACTATCCATTCTGTCTTCTTTCCACTTTCTTACCTCGTTCATCATCACCTCTGCCTCCTCAAACAAGGAAGAATGTAGATATAGGATGTAATGAGAGGCTTATTTTTATTCTAATAACTAGACTCCCCAGGTCTAAAAATAAATGAATCACCTTGCACAACAATCAGTCTGAAATCACGTTCTCTTGGCTTTTTAAAGAAAACAGAACTTCATTAATATCATCACATTTCAATTATGAGTTTTCCCTGGAACTTATTACTTGTTAATGTTGAGAATCAGGAATCAGAAGGACTGCAGAGAACCCGGTAGTTTGGTAATCTCACATGAATTTCTTATAAATGCAGCAGATGGCAAAAGTTCTGAGAAAATAGTATGTCTTGTCCTCCTTTTCAGATTTAAAATAATAAAAAGGAATGTTCTGTTTAACATGTTTGTGTGCATAGGACTTTAACAACTTACAAACACAAACCTGTAAAAGGAGTGTATGTAAACAATTGCTCCATTCTCTTTGGAGGTTTTATATTTGTAATAGTCATAGTAATGTATTAAATATTGTTCCACATGAACAGGTGAGATTCTCTTTACAGCGTTCCTACTGAGGCGTGCTCTATCTCAGCATTTAGCACTGCACTACTCTCCCTCTCATCTTCTTCTTCTTCTTCTTCCCTTAGCATTTGTCCCCACACACCCTCCACCGAAACCTCATTTGACACCAACCCTCAGCAGCCCTCTCAGCCTCCTCAGATGTTTTATTCATCAGGCAAAAATAATGAATTCAGAATCGACAAACAAACACATTAATTATCTTATTCATATCCTCCACTGACATGGTGACAAAAAAAATAATCAAAAGATGGTGCGAGAGAGGCTCAGGAGCACGGCATGGGATACTGGGACCGCATCGTAAGACAGCCGATGACTCGACGTGTTAAAGTGTATGACTAATGTGTTATATGTAGAACATAGATACCCTCCACACACCCAAAAGCCCGTGTTTCAGGTGCATGCAAGAAATGGCCTCTTTTGTGGGTTCATACGTCTAATAGGAATAAGTCATTACACCTCACTGAATGTCAAGAGGCCGGTCGGAATATGCAAGTCAACCATTAGCGGTGCGGCCGACAGCCCACACAGTGAATCCCAAAGAGGACATTGACATCCAGCACCGCTATTAGTCACTCTGTAAAACGTTGAGGAGACCTAGTCACGGTCAGGGTTAGTTAACGTAAGAAAGAGCAGTGAAGAGTACGAGCGCGTCTGCACATGCACAGATGAACTCACAGAATAAAGTTTGAAATGAAAATAAAAAAAGGCAGAAAAATACATTTGCAAACAATACAAGCACATATGCCCAGCTATAAGCGTGTCATGGCACACAAACACACACACATAAACACAAGTATGTTTCATAAAATTGCCAATTTGACAAGATACACTTGCACCTACATACTTTAGTAGAAAATGCACGCACATGTTCAAACACTTGGGTAAACACACACACACACACACACACACACACACACACTCATACATGCTTACACAGTGGATACCTGTCACACAAACACACGCACACCGCTCTTCAGACCCATCCACCTCCATTTGCCTCAGACACATCACAAGTAGGAAAGTGAGTGACGGAGAAGTGGGCTGAAGAGCCTGTGGGCTTGAAAAGAAATAAAGTGGGAAAGGAAAAAAAAAAAAAGCAGAAAGAGTGAGTAGATTAAAGCTGAAACAAGCTGTGTGAGTCCGCTTCAGCACTTGAGCAAACACGAGGACTTTCGTTTTCTCGAGGACGCCGGCGATAGTTTTCGTAGTGTGCAAAACAAAAGCATTAAGCTGTCAAAGCATCCGTTACCGTCCTAAATTCAACTTCTTGACACCGAGCACTGGCATGCTTGGGCCCACGCAGTACTGTTCTGTCAGCAGAAGAACAAGAAGTGATGGGGGAGGAAAAAATAATGTGTGCTCCAGCAACCAACGTTCCTTTAATTAAAATCTGTAATTATTTAGTGGTGGACATGTATCGGCTCCAGTTTAAATGTAAGCAATCAAATATCTAATTAAATATCATCGGTGCCACTAGATTAAGCAAATAAAATGTTTTATGTAACTTAGAAAATCATTTCACAAAACATAACAAATGAGAAGAAAATGGATTTTTCTTGTGTGGTTTTTGAAAAAGGATGTGGATAATAGGTAAGTCAAGTCGTATAGAGAGGCTAAGTCCTGCCCCTTGCAATGCGACACATGGGACTTATAGAAACTCTGGCGCTTTTCTGACCGCAGCTTTCAGTCCAAAATGGCAGCGGTGTAACTCTGGTGCTGCACACTCGTTGCCACTGAGCAAAGATTAAGTTTCACTTCTTATCAATATAAATTGTTTTACAGTAGCAAAGAGTGTAGATATGGAGATTAGAGGAGAATGATGAGACTGTGGTGCTTTTTGAGAACTGCTTCCAGTCTATAATGGAGGGAACGTAGCTCTGTTGCAATGGAACGACATCTGACTTTCATTTCTTGGCAATTTAATTTCTTTGACCTATCAGAGAGAGGGACATATCATTGACTTGTAAAATCAAGATCATTTTACTAGTCAAGCTAGTCGTAGTTTGTCGTAAAGACAGTGAAGTACCATTTAGTTTTGTGTTAACGTGACTCAGTGGACTGCAACTCTAGTCTCATGTCATACATTCACTAACACCAAAAGGGCCATCACCTCGACACCTTTCACCTCGTTCTTCGAGGAGTGAAAAAAGTATTAACGGGCTGAAAATCACTACAAGTCTGGTCATGTTGAAGCTGCCGAGACTGAGCAGACTTTGGAGAGAGAAATTTATGACGACATCACTTACTTGGGTGTGTAATCTTTCTAATTACGTATATTTTTGTCTTATACTACGAGTACTACTAGAGTATAAGACACAAAAATAAAAAATAAACGAAAATTATTTTTTTAATACAAATTTCATGACGTAGAGTCGTGATGGACTCTGCTTCACGATCATGTTTTCACCTATAAAATGCAGATTTTTATATATTTGTCGATTTATATGAGTAGTATTGATGTATTTCATCACAATTAAACATAATTCTGCTCAAAATATGTATTTTAGTATTTCGTTTCACTACAAGCAATTGAGATATAAGGCCTAGATAAATTATACGATATACTTTCATTGCACGTTCTCAACAATAATACTGATGTTATATAATTTGCATTGTTTTATTATTCTTATCAAATCCCTTAAGATTAACAACTTCAACAATTAGTTGAATTTCATTCAAATCACTGTTTGGTTAAGTCACAATCCACACAACAAACAGCGAACGAAATTCAAAAAGCCCAAAACACAGACAAAAGGTCCACGCATGGAGCAGTTTGCGGGTCACGTGGTGGTGATCATTTATGGAGTTTGAAAAGCTTCATATTTTGACAAATGGTACGGTATAAGGAATGGGAGTGTTGCTTACCTCATTGATGAGAAACTGCAGTTGAAGAACAGCCGCTCCGCTCTCATGCTGGCAATAGCAGTCCACGCCGGGCCGACCCAGTCTGGCATTACGGAGTCAAAGAAGTGTGCACAAGTGGACTTTTGGTTTAGAAGAACAGTTTCAGTGTCAGTGTGAGAGACTCTTGGCTTTGTAAATCATTAGTGCAAAACATTCTGTTCAGGAATTTACACTTCAAAGCAAGAACAGTTCGACCACAGCCTCAAAAGTAATAAGTGAGTTTAATAAACATCTGTGCAGAAAAAGAAATGTTATAAGCTTCATGAACATTTTCCTTTTTTTTTTTTCTAAATTAATACTACTCAACGCTACCAAAAAGTTCTAAAAACATCCTAAATTAAACTCAAAATGGAGAATATTTTTGGTGACTGAAATTGTTCCAGTCTTGTGATGGAGCCAAATCTACTCTATGCAGTTTGATTTGGAAAGAGGTATGAGAGGAACAAGGGAAAAAAAAACAAACACACCGTTCAAAGCAGGTGGAAATCAGCAAGAGGGGGAAATGACACAACATGAAAACAGAGCCAACTGGATCCGGTACAGGCGCGGTTATTTAAACACTACATGTTGTACAGACATCACAAAGTTGCCAGCATTGATAAGAGGTATCCAGACGCACACTCGTCTTTTCTGCCGTTTCTCTTGTCATTAATTCCATTTTACAACAATCCAAATCCTCAATTTGACTGTTATGAAATGTGCGTGTGGTGAAACACGTGAAAAGGTTGGTTTACCCCTCGCTTCTTGCTCCGGGTCAAGATTTCTCTCCCACTCGTTTTGCATCAGTATCTACTCACCACACCTTGCAAACAGCTCGGGGCAAGGTGAACATGTATTGTTTCAATATTCTTTCGGCTGTCTGACAATGTAGAAAACAGCTACATGTGTCGGCGAGAACAAATAGTTTATTCGGCTTGAATGCAGCACAATATGAGCAGCCATGAAAAGACTGAGGCTGCAGATTGAACGTTTAACCTGCTAGGACAAAGCAGAACAGATGAGGGAGGAATATGGCTCTTTTACTGTTGTTTGTTGACAGCAAAGGTATGAGGGGCATTGAATTGTTTTCTAAATCAATAAAAGGTTGTGTTGTAAGTACAATTACGCGCAACTAAACACATAAACCTCTAGCTGTGTTCAGTATTGCTGGTGGATATAGTGGAGAACTCAATCAGAAACCCAGCAGATGGACAGTATGCAGAGTGAGCACATCTCGTCTCATTCCATTTTCACAATGTACTCTGAAACCAACAGGGTAGAAACATCCACACAGTCTTGCTAGACTGACTTATCACATCTACGGAAGCCAGGGACTCTGATATGGGGAACCATTGAACTAGACTGCAAATCTCAGGTGCACTGGGGCAGAAAAAACAATTTTGTACATACAGCAGTCCTATGCACTTTTTGGTCTTGTTTCAAAATAATTCTTAACTTTAGTAAAATGTACCCTACAAACATGACGTCTATAATAACTAGGCCAGCAATGAAGTAAATAAATCTATGGTAAAATTATTCCTCTTTTTCATTACCTCTGCCTATGAGGTTATATTTTTGTCCTTGTCTGAGTGTCTGTCAATAGAGATTACACAAAAACAGCACAGAGTTTCATGAAACGTGCAGGAAGGGTCTGTGACGAATCAAATACATTTTGGAACAGATCCAGAAAAAGTGGCTAAATCTGGCCATTTGGCGGAAGTATGCATAAAGCGTTGCCTTAATGAATGTTTTCAAACTGTTCTTACTATAGGTTGGGTTTGCTCTGTTTTAGAGTACAACACCTAAGCCTTTTTTAGATGCGCGCACGATGCATCTCTATAAGAAGGTCTGTGTTACCACTGGTCGGTCACTGGGTCCGAATTACATTTAAAACACAATACCACAGGAACAATTCGACAGTGTCACAAAATTTGACACAAGGACTCATGGATGAACTGATTCAAGGTTGCTGATTAAATAAACTAAATTAGTAAAGTCTCTCACTAACTGTAGGTTCCTCATAATTGAGATACATGCATTAAATGTTTTCAATGCTAGAGTGGACATGCATGTTACATGTTAGATTGTATTGTTGTCCACACTTGTATTGCTGTCAATATAGGTTTTTTTTTTTTTTAACATGACATGGCTTACGATCAAAGTTAGCTTGATGACTCCTTGTCTGTTTCTGTTAGATGCATTAAACAGATTTGTGTGATTTACAGTCATTTCTTCCGACACGGAGCTTCTGCGTTCTCCCTCGTCTGTTTGTTGGTTGGTTTGTCTATCAGCATGGATGTGAAAAAATGACACCACCCATCATGAAAAGGGAAGGACGTGGGCCAAGGACGAATCCATTACATTTTGGAGCAGATCCATTCAAAAGGGACAGAGCCTGTCATTTTTTTTCTTGCTATATCTAACATATTACAAGATAGGGCTTTGATTGAATTACAGGACAGTGGGACCTTGGCAGAGGTATATGCTCCAGAGTGCTCCTCTACTTCTCAAGCCATTATGTTTTTATTCTATATTCTATCCCCAATACATACTGAAAGCCAGTAGAGATTTGTCACAGACTCATTTCCATCTGTCAAATATACAGTTTAAGAAACACAATGATGTAAACAACACTATATAAAAATCCTGCCCCCTTTAAACTCGATCGAGACATGTGTTCTGCAGATCTCTATTCCATGTACACATGCAGAAGTGTTTTGTCTGGCCCACCCACAGACTTGAAGAAAATAGGTCTAAAATGTCTAACAATGAACCACCTACATGGATGCGCTGTTCTAAAAAAAAAAATACACTGACTGTTAGTGTTTACATTGTAGCCGTTGGAGGTTCCATTATGTTTGAGATTAATTTAGATGTTTCCCATCGCCAGTTGTTGAGTCTGTAATGGAATCCCAAATTACTGCAAGCTAACAATGCACAGTTTTGTGGCAGCAAAATCTACATGTAGACAAAGAGGCTTGCACAGAGACACCACTGTCGTACAGTAGAGAGGCCATTAAGAGGGAATTCCTCAACTGATTTCTGCCGCAACCTTCTGCCTGTCATCTTCTGTTTTTCACTCACTCTCTGCTCGCCCAAATCAATTGAGCTACCCCAGTGAGAAAAGGAAACACAGAGAAGAAGCTTCCTTGAAAGAGAAAGCCCTTTTGTTCTCCTGTTCCACAATTGACCCAGCTAACAGACAAAACTCTTTTGTTTTGACAAAGATGGTAGGGCCGTGTCCATTTAGTCAAGCAATCTATATGCATTTCTTCTTTGAATAGGGCTTTAATTATGGCTATATTCATCGGTGTGGCAGGAATCACACAACTGAATGGTCACTGAGTCCTGGAGGGACAACAACACAATTAGGCAAAGAAAATACTACCTACATTAACATATGCCATTACTTTCCAATCCAGCAGCTGGTTGTTTCTCTCTTGAATGTGAAGGAAAATGTAAATACACTGCCCAAAAAAACAAAGCCCCACACTCTAATATATTCTGTCTATCTAATAACATTGGACCGCCTTTAGCTTTGATTACAGTATGCATTCACTGTGGCATCATTTCCATAAGCTTATGCAATGTCACAACATTTCATTCCATCCAGAGTTACAATAATTTTTCGCCATGATCTTGTATTGATGTTGGGAGAGTTGGACCGCTGTGTAAAGTCTTCTCCAGCACATCCCAAATATTCTCAATGGGATTCAGGTCTGGACTGGCGTGGTGGCCAGTCCATGT
Organism: Coranthus polyacanthus; assembly: GCA_037367275.1. NCBI lineage: Eukaryota > Metazoa > Chordata > Actinopteri > Kurtiformes > Apogonidae > Coranthus > Coranthus polyacanthus. The sequence continues at coordinate 22,816,032 of JAPQRN010000015.1, forward strand.
GTGAAAATCTTATGCTCCCGGAAACACTCATTCACAAGCCCGATGAGCCTGATGAATCCTGGCATTGTCATCTTGGAATATGGCTGTGCCGTCAGGGTTGATGTAAAAACCTGGTCCTTCAGTATATTCACATAACGTTGTTGAAACTAGATGTGACCAAATGAAGCAACCCCACATCATAACACTGCCCCCACAGACTTGTACGGTAGGCACTAGGCATTATGGGTGATCACTTCATCATCTCTCTTCTCACCCTGATGCTCCCATCACTCTGAACAGGGTCAATCTGGACTTTTTCCAGTGCTCCACAGTCCAATCTTTATGCTCTCTAGCAAAGTTAAACCTTTTTTTCCAGTTATACTCTCTGATAAGTGGTTTATTAGAATTACTAAAAAAGGTATCAGTAATAAATAGTAGGTCTAGGAGATATGGCCAGAAAATGTAATCTTAATTATTTTCTGTGTTTTGGACGATTCACAATTCTAATTAAAATTAAAAAAAAATGTGATTCAAAAGTAGATTTATTTATTAAATCTATGTGCAATATCAACAAACAAAAAGCAACACTTGCAAAGGTGTGAATTATTTGTTAAATGACTGGAGAAACATATTCACAAGGAATACATTACAACACATTGTAACACATTACAACAGTGTTTGTCGATCAAGAAAAGTCTCCAGAGGAAGCGCTAATCTCATATATTTCATGAAGCAATAACTCGATTAATTGAATTAATAAAATGAATTATCCAGCCCTTTTTATGGACCTGCAAAATTTCCTGGATTCGTCCTTGGACCTTGCTCTATCCTTCCACCAAGTTTCATAAAAATCGGTGCAGTGGTTTTTGCATAATCCTGCTGAGAGACGGATGGACAGACAGACAAACCCGAGTGATCACATCACATCAACCTGCACTTTACTCACCACCTCGGTGGAGGTAATAATCAGATCGACACTGTGGCCACTGAACCTGGGAGGAAATGAATTAAAATGCACCGGCCGTCACTGAATGGTGCCACTCAAGGCAGAGGGAACTGTTGAGTGTGTGTGAGTCAAGGGCTGACTTGAAAGACAATGGCTGGCGGTAGGCTTCAATCATCGCTCGGTTAATCTGCTCCTTCTCACTCGTTCTCTCCCTGACAGGCAAGCCTTTGAACACATCGCATTCAAATTCACATCACACTTGAGGCCGCATCAAAACACATAAGACGCTGTCAAAACACAAAGCTGACGTGAAGGTGAAGTCGCCTACATCCAAACAGAAGGGGAAAAAAAAAAAACAGATGACAGAAGATGACGGCAATGAGAAATCGCTAAACATGTTTACTGTATTTGGTGATTCCTGCTTTGAAAACCAATAAGTGACAGCCAATGAATGTCACAAATTAAAATCAGCACGTGTTGCTGGATTCAGTCAAGCTAGGACTTTATTTTCTTAACACCTGCCCGAATCACCTGGCTCAGCTTTTCTCTCTTCAGCTTCACTATTCACCCAATAGTAGAGGAAGAACAAGTATCACTATTTCTAAAACTGGCTTTATTTTCTGCTTAATAACTTAAGCACAGAACAACAGGAAATCAGCTTTTATAGTATGGAACAGACTGCTGAAACTCTGATCTATGATTTTTTTTCTTTGTGTATTTCAGTTTTTTGTTCACCGTTTAAGTTAAAAATAAGTTATAAATAATTGTAAAAGTTGTTTTATACAACAAACTCTTAACGATTCACTGTACACAGTGTGTTTGTGCTTTCTGTTTTAATGTCTGCATAGTTGCATTGCTGAAAGGGTAAATAAAAAAAAAAAAGACAGCTGCAAATTTCGATAAATTATCATCCACATACTCTTCTGTGGTTAAACAACAAAATTGGTTTTGAACAAGAATTTAGAGCCGAACACAATAGGCTCCAATCAGAAATGTGTATTTATCTCAGCAGGAAACACAACACATACCGTAAGTTGGCTGTGAGAGCAAGGGAAACAACGCTTTTGTTTGTTTGGCAAATGCAAAAGACAGCGAAATGAATGTGGTGAAGGAAATTTTAATTACATCGTTGTCTGGTTGCATGAATTTATCTTTGTCTCAATTACTATTGTAAATATACAAGCCAGCATGGGATCAACGCTGCCTAAAATTACCCAGTCCATTTCCAAATGTTCATTTTAATCCTTTTAGCTTTTTAGCCTTATTTCTATGCTCTGAAGTATTTCAACTTCAGTTAGTATGTAAAGTTAGTCTGGTCATGGATAAGAGATAACATGTATGTCATTATTTACAAAAAACCCCAACATCTGCTGCATCCAAAGCCATTCCTTGCACTGGAGGATTATTCTATTTTCTCATCCCTTGTAAGAACTTCTTCTACAATATCACACTGAGACGTTCTCCCATATTCTTAAACCTATCTGGGTTATCACACCTTGATGACGTCAAGGAGATCAGCAGAACTAAGCAGATGTAACCTCTTGGCTTCTGAAATATTTTTACGACCAAGCAGAGAGATTACCTGACATGGAATGTAGGTTACATATTTTTAGGATTATTTGGATTGTTACAGGTTTGTAAAGGGTGATTGTTGAGTTGGGTCAGTGGTTACTCAAACCGTCACACTCTGCTCCAAACAGTGTCCTACATGTCTCACACTCTTACCAACTTCTTCTTCTTCTTCTTAATTACCTCAGGGAAGGACGGCGTGTGATCACTGTCATTTGTTTGTAACTGATTTTCAAGAAACTTAGACAGCGCTAGGATGAAATACAAGACACTAAGTTGACCAACATAAAGCCTTACATTTTGTACAGAATATATATAGAATGGTTAAAATTATGTAAACCTATATATTTTTATTGAAACATTTATGTTACTGATAACATTTTCTTGCCCCACTTATGCGCCTAAGTTTTCAAAAAAACTTAGTGAGGATACTGGAACCCAGACAGCACCTGAACCTCTGAAAGGCTAAGGAAAACTCTGACCTACATTTTAGTAAATGGGAAGCTTCTTGAAAAATGATCAGAAATCTGGACATAAATACACAATATCAGTATTTATTCAGGTTGTGACACACATATCAATTGGCAACCCAATAGAAATGTGTCCAGGAAGTTTGGGAACGGCAGCATTAGAGGAAATGCAGTACAATGCTCTTTTGGCTTGAACAAAAGCTAAACTGGCTCTTATTTTCCTTGCTAAAGGGGCATTCATTTTCAGTTTCAGTTAAATAATTCCCTTTCACATTCTCACTAAAGCTACTGTCCAACATATGCTCACAGCCTACCACTCTGATGAAGTCATTGTCAAGAGTATAAAAGCTGACAACATGTGATGATGCTGTTATGAATCACTAAGCAAAGGATAAAGATTCAGGGCTTTGTGAAGAAACGAAGACGTTAAGGCAAGAATGTTGTTGATCGAGCATTAATATTGAATATATGACAGATTGATAATGCCACATTTGTATTAAAGATCAACAATTCTCTCTCTCTGTCTGTGGTTGAACAATGCAGTCAGTCAGGTTTAATCTACCGTGTCAGGTTCCCTCAATCCCTGACAGTTAAGTCACTTTGACAAACCTCTCTGCAGTCACCTGGTATTTGCATCCCTGTTCTGTCAGCACCCCGCCACTTATCTGTCTCCTTTTGAAAACAAGATGAGAAACTTGACAAAGAAGTGGATC
>JAPQRN010000015.1:22825790-22839017 GCA_037367275.1 Coranthus polyacanthus
ACAGGCCATTACAAAGTCATTAAATAGTGTTTCATTTGAATTTGTGAGGTCTTGATTCTGACCTTTAGATTTACCTGTAATGCTTGAATGAGAAAAAGATGATTTGTCTAAAACTCACAGATAAATTTGGCAAAAAATAATTTCAAAAAGGTCCCAAAAAGCATTAAGTGTCTGATATGTGTAGACACCCTGGAAAGTCCAGTATATTTCACAATTTACATTATTATGCAGATATTTCAGCAGCTCTGTCCTAAACTGACCTTCCTGGGTTTGGGTATAGTTGGGTAACGGAGAGTAATGCTCATCTGTTTAGTTTTACCAAACCAGTGTATGGTAATAAATTGATTAATATTGTTCGTTGACCCCCCTCCCGTCACACTACCAGAGCTTTTGATGCCAGGCAAAACAGGCGTGACTCTAGTTGACAAATTGAGGGCTGTCACTAGGTAATGTGTGTGTCCGTGTGTGAGTGTGCCTGTTTGTTTAAGTCTGTTTGTGATTGTGTGTGCGTCTACTTGTCTCTGTGCCGATGGACCTGTTCACAATGACCTCAAGTTTGGAAACTGAGTGGTTACAGTGGTGAGAGAAATTATGTAAATAGAGCATGGTATGTGCAAATACAGTTCTGGTTAGGATCTGATTATGGATATCGGCCAACAGGAGCTCAGCTACTAGGAGCAAAATAGTCATTATATTTGCATCCCTGCTCACACAGTCAGCAAAACCAACGACACAGTGTGACAACGATGATAGCTTAATTGATGGCTATCTGATGGTATTGTTTTCCTGTCACGGCAAAGCTGTCCTGTCACAAACGCTGTAAAACTGTGTGATTAATAAAGGACTGTAACAGTAGCTGTTTGTTTGCACAAAGTGACTTTCTTTGTCCATTGTCCACTCACGCTCCACTGGCCAAATTAGGGCTACTAATTGCTTGCTGCTGGTCATTGCACAGCATGTGGCTGCTGATGAGAGCTTTCCTCCCCAAAACCTACAGCTGCAGTCACATTTTCCCTAGCAACAAGCAGCGGGCTGTTGCTAACACTGCCTAATTTATGTCAAATACACTATCACCACATTACAGGCAGGCCACAAGTCTTGGCAGTGGCTTGAGCTGCTGGAGCAGGATATACAATATCAGCTGCAGTCAACTTTATTGATTTACTTTAGTGTTGATTTCACACCCAGGCAGACACTAAGAATCAGGATCACAGAGACTTAACTGAACTTGTGAAGTGGTATTATTACATTCAGCTGTTAGTTTATTAGTTACACCAAGCCAAAACAAATGCGGACCCACACAAAAGGCCTGCAGTAAATCCCGCCTTCAGAGAGGTGATAAGTGTTTTGTTGAAAGTGTTTTAGAAGAGATAAATTTTAAATTTCAACTAGCTACATTTTGAGCCGAGCACTTTAAGTTGACTGTCATGATGTATCAAGATAAGAACTCAAAAACACTGACACCAGTAAAGTTACAGTATATAAATATGAGAACAAACTGTGTATTCATACATTGCGCTACGTGGAAAACAGGCATAACATCACATATAAGATAACAGGGCTTGGCAGAGTCCCAAGTATGGTGTGATTCAAGAATGACCGAGCTCTTGTGAGGCTTCAACAAGAGCGGCCCATCATACCCACAGACCTCACAAGTTTACAATTTGTCATATCTCACAGATTCTTTATTCTGTCGTTCCCAATTTTCTTAACTTTGTCAATCAGTTTGCTCCTACCAGTTCAAATCAGTTTTCTGTTTTTGTTTTAGCAACAATAGCGATCACACTCTATTAGAGAGGTGTAGGGGTACTCTGTCAGTCATCCTGTCATTCGTCTGTCACATGAGCACATGAGTATAGCATGAGCTAAATCGTGCGCTTTAACTGCTTGTACCATGAAGTTCCTACAGTTCTATGTAAACACCACTCAAACTGAAAAATATGAATATGAATTACACCGATTCAGCCTTCATTTTGACAGGAGGTCATACTGAGAACAAGATCTCTATCTGCTTATGTATTGAAAGACAAAATTAAAAACTGTTCAAGTTTGAATTAAATTTTACATTGAAGTCAAAATGATCCCAGTTGATTTCACCATAGAACTAGAACCCAAATAATGTTTACTTGAAATGACTAAAAACTAAATGATACCAGAATTAAAGGATGACAACTAAGCTTCTAAGAACTAATGGGAATTGGAAAAACTGCACTTTTTGTTGAATATTTTTGTTTAAAAAAATATGCAAATTAACTGTAACTTTCTCAGATGACATCAACAATTACAAAAGTAATCACTAACTAAATGTATGTTAAATATGTTGGTAGGATGGATGAGGGTTAAAAGACTTGCTGTAAAATGATATGTGGATCAGTATTAACTTCTCCATGTGTTCAACAAGCTGTTGAATTCAACCCGGTTTATTCCAGGCTCATTCTTTTCCATTTCTTTCCAGTGTCCCTTCTCATTCTCGTTCTCCTTTTCTCTGATCTGATTGACTGTTATGAGAAGTGACTGTCTATCAGCCTTGGGCCAATTCTATTACCTGGATCCTTTATTGAAACTACACATACTTTCACTGCATTCAACACGCAAGGACGCAAAAACAAACATATGAAGACGCATACATTCAAACTTCTGTGCACAAAGACACAGTATTGATATTGACATAACAAGTGAATGCACACTCAGCACACACACAGTTTAGGCACAGAAATAAAAAACAATACAATACAATACAATAACAATACGTACATACACACCCGCATGCATGCATAGTTGTCATGCTCTACTTGTTGTATTAGCTCTCAATAAACTAAATCTCAGCATTATCATGGTAATCTTGCCACAAGCAGAGGGAGGAGTGTCCTAGGAGCCCACTGCAGAGAGCCTCATTGCCAACCCACTGCGCCAGCCCAGATGACATCGTCACTATGCACCATTCACCAGAGCAAGACCATTCCTACTGTGATTGCCTTGATAGCTAAAGTAGAATTACTGTTACTGTTTATTCTGTACTGTGCAGAGCAGTGTATTTTAAAAGTCCTACTTATGTACGAGAATTAAGTGGATTTTAGTTTGCATAAAATAAGGATGTTTTATTGTTGTCATTGTTACACAGCAGGTGCTTCTCTGCCCACATAAGTATCTTTTAACCTCTGTTCTGCATTGTCCTTTTAGCACATCACTCTCTATCCTCCACAATGTTATCCCATTCAGTTGCTTGTTCTCCATACGCTGATGGCAATGCTGAGGCTAACACTAACCACACTTGCATCTCCTTAAAGTAAATCTATTCTAAAATGAACCCCAGATGAATAAACATAGGCAGTACAACCGAGCCACCTTATGCAAATACACTCCCATCCTAGTCTGTTGTCTGTTGTACAGATGCCACAGTGGTTTTTGAGCAGCAGATGAAGCAACAGGATGAAATGTTATCATGGAACATGTATAGACTATATTTTTATTCAGGTGATTATACACTAATGAAAACATAATTGTGAACCTAATATTCCATTTCTGGAATTAGATCTCCCTCAGTTACTCGCTTGACCTTTAAAACATTAGGTCTGACTGAATTGACTGACTGAACCTAAAATCCAAACAACTGGTTCAGATAGTAACGAAGAGGAAATAAAGAAGGAAATGCTACAGCAGCTACCGGCTAATATGTGTGTTAACATACAATAAGCAGAAAAGATTCCTGCCAAAGAAATGAGCCTCATGGAAAGTCAGATGAATTGATCATCTTCTGCCTTTACTGAAACAAACACACATACTGGGACAATCTCAGATAAAGCATGCCAGACACATGCTGACTAGAAAAAAAGAAGCTTCACACAGAGATCCAACATAACCACAATCCCACACAATCAATCAATCAGTACTGTCATCTGAATGTTTAACTCTGGGCACCTGCAGATCAATACATATTCCCAAACAGGAACAAAATATATATATCTGTCCGCAAAATGAAGTATGAAGGCTACCACTCTGACAGTACTAGTACAGCTGTAAAAAGGAATGAAAATAGAGAAAAAAAAATGCATCAGGAAAGCAAAAGAGGGAAAAAAAACAAAACAAAGAAAAGGCCATGACTGGAGATGACAGGCAGATGTTCAAAGCCCAGGGAGGAAAAGGAAGAACATTCATTCAGGCTATGAAGGACGGAGGAAGGGTGAATTGAATAAATAAAAGCAGAAATAAGGGGGAAAGGAACTCTAGACAGGAGGCACTGGAAGGCGAGGCTGAATGAGAAAAAGCACAATAGAGAAGAGTGTGCGTACGTGAGAGCGCGCAATTGGGAGAAAGCTTCAGTGACAGGCCACATGGGAGCAGAGGTAGGTGTGTGCAGCATGTCAATACAAATGCTAAGTCACTCAAGGGTTTCAGTCCAGCTGAAATCACAACCATGGTTCACAGGCAGCCATTAGTGGATGGGACGAATTAAGACAGTGGAGACTGATATCTACATTTGCCTGAGTGTATCATGTAATCACCTGACGTGTTTTGACTGTTTTATTCCACTGTTTCTTGCGTCGTCAAAATCCAGCGTGCGCTTCACACTCTGCTTTTCTATCTGTCTCTGAAATATTCAAACAATGTCACATCTCCCTCAGCCGCTCTCTCTGCAGCTGTGAAGCATCAATACTTGCTTGCTTGCTGCTTTGGCTGTACATTCCCTAAAGGGATTCTGGGAACCATTGGAAATTCACGAGAGTGTAATCTCCTACCCGGGTTGTGCTCTATGACCTGTCCTTTCTCCCCCGTCCTTATGACCGGGTGACCCAGGGGACAGGCTGCTGGATGGACAGATCTGAGCCTGCAACATGACAGTTGAGCAACATGAAGTGACAGGGCTAAAAGCGGGACAATAATTAGAGGAGGTGGAGGAGGAGGAGAAGGAGGGGGAGGGATGGGAGAGGGGACAGAAAGGAGGGCCCTGGAGACACCATACAGCAGAGCGACAGGTTTGTGCAGTAATGTTATATTCTCCTAAAACTAATATACTTTAGAAATATATTTCATTGTAAAACCTTTAGATAAACTGCACACACAGAACATACACAACACTCACAAAAGTAGTTGGGTTTCCATCAAATGTATCACAAATTTTACCACATTTTCAGAAATATCATATAAATACCATATAACGTTTCCATTCATTACTGTTATTTAAACATCATAATTATTTAAAACTTTGCCAGTTAGATGTAGTATTTCATGCAATAACAAATTACATGCTGCTGATTGAGGAGCTGATAGATGAAGGATGTGTTCTGACAAAAACCTGGAGCTGGCTTTAGCTTTTTCCTGAACTGAACCGCTGGTTGGGATCACAGAACATAGTTTCACAATCTTTCAGTTGCTTCTTAGTATTTGTCAAAGTCTTTATCTAACATTTGTTTCTGCAGCTCCTAATAAGTGGTGGTATTTCTTCACAAAATATAAAAATGGCATTTAAAAAGAACTAAAAGAAAAAACAAGTGAATAAATAATTAAAAGTTAAAAGAAAAAAAGTTGAAACAGCAGTAAGTGAATAAACAATCGCAAATGAAAAACACAATATGCACCAAACACCAGATTTAATGGAACGCCTCATTAAACAACAATGTTTTTTGTCCTGATTTAGAAGAGCTAACAGTTTTAGCAGACCTCGCATCACAGTTCAGTGTTCCACACAGAGGCATAGAAACACAAAGCTGTTTCACCATGCTCGGATTTAATCCTGGAGACACTGAGTAAACCGGTACCAGATGATGTTAGAGGTCTAGATGGCTTGTACTGTACAAGCAGATCAGATATTTAGGTCCAAGACCATTTAGTGCTTTATAAACAGGAAATAAGATTTTAAAATCTATCCTTTATGGCATTAATGTTTGTTTCTTATGTTAAATCAAGGAATGTTACAGTCTCCTTACTAGTTCACACATAATCATTTGCTTAATCTCTTTCCATTGCACTTATTTGTATTTACCTTTTATCGAGGTAAATATAAATAACTAACTAAATAACTAAAACTAAACAACAAAGATAGTATCATAAATTGCATAAAATTACACATTTAAATTAGTATCTTCAGGATATGTATTTAGTTCTACTCACCGGACAGCACAGTGCAAGATAATGGCAGCATTTATTAATTGTTTACTCTGATGCAATATGCTGCATTGTGTTTTATACATATAGAGGTAAAGGATACATCCGTACTCCGCCTGATCTGGAGCCAATGGCCAAGATCTTCTGCACAGGGTCAAAGGCCAAAGCAGTGGGCTGGTACGGGAACCCATGACGCACCGTCTGCAAGGCACAAACACACAACAAAACAGAACATTACATGGTGTGTTAACTCTTCATTGTCAGTAAACATGTTAGTATAGTTTTTGACCATGTTTGGTCTTTGTTTCACTATCATTTTACTAAAAGCTTTTGGAGAAGGCTGAATTCACATTTTTCATTAACATTTTTACAGTCTGTTATTTTACTAATGCTCATTGTTTCATCAAAAATATAGTGGTCTTTATTCTTCTAAAATGTAGTATCTGTAATCTACTACTGGTACTACAAAAAATAAACAAGACAGTTGTGAATGAGTAAAACCTTTGAAAGATGTAGCAGAATTTCACTGGACTGGAACCATATTGAAATTCAAATACTGAAAAGCCTTTACAAGGTCAACATCCTTCTATCGATGGAACGCTGAGGCTTCATGCATGTGTAGTTAATAAACAAACTGCAGCTCCTGTATATATTGCACCTGGATTGAAATAAACGTCAGCTGCCCTTAACCTTCACATATCAAAGCCTGACTAGTCACAGGAGCTGGGAGATATGCTATCTTTTGCAAAGCACAGCAACAGGAACGACTCATACTCCTCCACTCCTACTCTGAGGGTGTAAAAAAAGACAAAGGCTGAGTTGAAACCATTTGTACTCAGCCTCGCTCACCTATGATCAACAGCACAAGCGATTTCACTTATTTTTACTTATACTCCTCTGGAATCTGTACAGGCTCCTTTACTTCCCCCACAGATCTATCAAACAGCTCATAGCTTTGTTGTACTGTACACGCTAGGAGAGATATCTTTGCACCTTTATAATTGCTATAACGACATCTGCTAACCTTAAGGAATCCCCAGTAAATGCTGAGCTCACCCTAAGCATGAGCAGATGTCTAATCAGTTATAACTGCACGCACCTGTGTGGGAGACCTTTTACTAAAAAAAGAAGTCACTGGTAACGCTCCATAATGCAAGATTGTTGCCAATACCACAGGCTTTGGTTTTCAGAGAACTGCAATACACCAACATCCAGTGATGTTTTCAAAGGTGCTATGTTTTCTCTGTATTTTCTACAGCGTTCACAGTAATAAACCTCTGGTTTTGAACCCACTATTGTCTTGCCATTGTTCATGGCATAGCAGCTGGATTTACCAGACCACACCCTGCCTCAACAAACAAATGCTTTTGTTTGGCTGTCATTAATAATGCACACATGTGAAGGACAGTGTGGAAGTCTGTGGATGAATGAAGTGGTTATGAATGAAACAAGGTTCAACCACTCGGCAATGATCAGAGTCAACAGGAGAAACGCAAAGAGCTACAGTTTGGCCTTGTCTTTTATTTGTGAGTCTGCATGTTCTCTTCACCTTTTGCATATATTCCCCTACAATATACAGCAAACAAGAAGAAGAAGACATCATAATTAGGTGTACCTGACCTTCAGATGCACACATATCTGTCACTTCAAGCGCAGCACGGTTCTATTGCCACATGTAGGCCAATAATGGCCTTGCATACAAATAAGAGTCATACAAAATATAGACATGATTAATTATAAAGATAAAAAAGCAATAAATGCCTTCAAATTTAACTGAATCCAAGCAGATGGCTTAAAAACATGTCATTCATTAACTCTTCCTAGGCACATGAGCTTATAGAAATGACCAGGATGAAATGAATGAAAGGATGAAAGCTTCTTTTAGAAAATATTCCCTAGAGCTTAAATGTTAAAAGCTATCCAGATAAACACCTTTTTCATTTGCTGAGCATTTGCAGTATAAATCTAGAAAGCAGTGAGCCGTAACATTAAGATATAGTATGCACCAACAACCTCAATGCCACCACATAAACACACACGCTTTAAGATTGTGATCCTCTTCTGATTTTGTAAATTCTGTGGGGTGGGACATGATGTTAGTAGTGTGGTTAAATATAGGTGCAACATGCAAAGCATTATAGCCACCAGCATGGTGTGTCACTAAGAATACTTCCCTTTCACTCCCTTTTAAAGATGACGACTAGATGAAGGTCAAGTGTTTATTGCAGCTGTCAGGCAATGACTGATTGAGCCTTTGGCAATAAAAAGAGCTGGAGATGATATTGCCAATGTTGTTTCCAATGCTGTGATCACAGTGGGATTTTTGTGAATGCATCAGCAAATAAATTCTGGCAGAGAAAACACATTCATAGACCTTATCATTCATATCTAATGGCTTTGTGCACACAGTATTAACAAACTTGGATAGTTGCGAGGACAAACCTGGCCGGAAGCATGTATTTCATCCTCCAGGTCTTGCGACCATGTCTCATAAGGTTTGCTAGACCAACCAGGATGCACTGTTGCTGGGATACAGGAGAGCCACCTCCCAAATATACATCCAAGAGAGCCAGGAGGTGGATGAGAAACACATTTGCTCTAGTGAATCTCAAAGCTGCTCATACATATTTTAAGGCCAAAGCCATAAAGCCATTTTCTCCCTCTTTGACTATGTGTGTTACCTTCACCCATACCTCCATCTTTCATCCATTTATCTAGCTACAGTACAGTAACATGACTCCATATTCTGACACTGTGGGCTTGAAACAGAGGTTCCCCATGAAGACTATTTGTCCCGCAACACTTATATAAATCTTAAATCGTAACTGTGATAGCAGTTTTTAGACCTACAAACCGATTTTTGTCCCTTGTCAAAAACAGTCCATAAAATCAACAAGGGGAAATTAACGTAAGAATCCATGCTGCTAAGGCAACCGAGATGAACATTTAGAAAGGCAGTGAGCTGTGCAGCAACTGTTGACCTGCTGCAAAGGACCTGCGTTATGGCTGCCTGAGGGTGCATTACATCAACTCGGCTCTCCATCCACCTTTTCCCCCTTTGGATTTTTCTGTTGTAGTTATCTCCCCTCTCCACGCACACACACACACACACACACACACAATCTGTATGCGCACAAGTATGATGTACAATCAGATAACCCCACACAGACATCCCCACTCCCCCTAAAGAGTAATGGCACCTCATGCCACCCACAGCTCTCTCTCTCTCCATGCAGCGTTCAGCTGCAGAGCTGGTCTAGACCCCTGATTCTATAAATAGAAGCAGCACCCATGTCTACCACTGCCAGCAAACCGTGCCTTGAGAAGCTAAATTGTAAAACACATATCAACACAGAGAAATGTGAAAATTTCAGTCTCATTCACAGTCACACTATTCCACTACTATGACAATATGCCACGTACTAATAATATAGGGTTCAGCAGATTTATAATATTTCACATTGACATCACATGTCAAAACATGACACTGAGGATGCCTTTTCCAAGTCGAAAGGAATAATTCTGGTTGCAGCAATATGCAGGGACGGGAACAGGGACAGAGGTGATGGATAACCATTTTCACTAAAGAGACAGAGTGCCAACAGAAATATAGATTACACAACAGGAGGTAGAATAGGTAATTTTAGAGGACACATTGACTGGCAACCTGGGCAATTCTGTCTACTAGAAATTACGGTAATTTTTAGATGCAAATACGGTTTGTTTTGTTGGAAACAAATGAACAATGAACACTTGTCCGTAGTTTCAAACAATTACATTTTACCACTCTCCGCCACAACATCTACTGCTTCCTTTACTTGAAAATGTTTACAGTGAATATAATCAAGACAGTAACAACATTCCCCCATCACTATGTTCTATAGCGGGTATGTCCATACCTCGCCAGTATATTTCTCTAACTCTAGTGGCAGTGAGTAACAGTGAGACAGGTGGTCAGTGAGTCAAAAGTGGTCGAACCTAATGACTATCTACAGCCTGACCTCGATGGTGCCTGGAACCATTTATCTACACAACAGCAAACTCAGGAATGGATGAAGAGGCCACTTGCGATCTGCAGCTTGAAGCAAGAGCACTGACAACTGGTGAATAATGCATAGTGAGAGTAGTATGTGTGTGGACAGCAGTGGAAAGCAGAACGAAAGGCTGGAGGAAAGAAAGAAGAGAGATGTACTAGATGCAGCTTCGAACACAATTACATACATTTAATGTCAAGAAAAACGCAGGTGGTATAATGTTACAGTCATTAAAGCTTGGCCTTTTACATTTACTGTCTGCTCCATTTTTCTAGACGTGCCTTCATTCAACATCCAAAAAGAAAATAGGTAGAAATAGAAACATAGCCTATACAGAAACATAGACATTAGTTTTTCCAGCACTTTCTGAGCTCTGACATGTTGGCAGGCTGTGTTTCTCTTTTACCGCACTTGGATTAATTTTCATTGTGTAAATGTTAAACTTTTGCCCTATTTGTACAGGACTAGTATTACCTGTGGACCTCTGGTAATTTGTAATAATTGTAGAGTTCGTCTGTGATCCCAATCATGTGCGAATCTGCCATGTCTGTAATTTTAAAAGTAAAAGTTCCACTGCAAATTACAGTACCTATCCTATTTCAGCAAAGACAGTGGTCCTGTGATATTAGACCAAATTGACATCTCTGTGATTTGCAGCATTTGTTTTGTGTCCTCCACACATTTATTCTGCCTTTTTCCTGGGAACAATGGAGGCTGTGATGACAATTAGAAATGTAAGTTTTAAAAGCATTTTGGGTACAAATTCAGGAGGCTTATGTCATGACATAGCATGAAAGAGTACGCTTAAATCCCTCTGAAGAGCAAAATCAAAAAAAAATTGAGAGAGTACAGTATTTTCCTATCTTTCAACAGGCTCTACAGTTATCTAAGTGCGAGTGTATTGATAGTGAGACATCAAATCCAGGGGATAATGTCAGTAAATTCGAGTAAAAAGACTTTGCTTATCCTGTGTGAATGCGCTGCTTGAAACACAGACGTAGTGGATTCATTTCCAAATCACTGGAGGTCCACAGGTTCTCCTAGTCCCAGGTGAACGGGGCTCTTGACACATTGTTTTATATATCATTTTAACACTATCATTAGAGCAGAGGTTTCCAACCGTATTCATCTCAAGACCCAAAAATGAAATTCATCGTCTCCCCAGGACCTAAACTTGCAAAATATATTATGAACTGCTGTAACATCTCAATTTTGTACTGCCTCTTCAAAGCAATGATTCATCACGTTTTCAGGACCAGGTCAGTGAAGAAACAGGGCAACACACACAGCATCTGAGCTGAACAGACCAGGACAGTAAAGCACAAGGCTGCGTGGTTTCCCCTTGGTTTTCAGAGGGCTTAGGTACTGACTGGGTTCTTGCATTTTCTCTAAGACTTGGTTGCATGGTTGTGGAGTCTGAAAGTCCTTCCGTATGAAAATGTTACAAAACATATATCATTTTGCATAATTTTGGACCCTTTTTTTTATTATCATATGTGTACAAACATTTGGAAAATCATCCAAAAAGCTTAAAAAACAGAATTTGCTGAAGCGCATCGGGCACCTGCTGTAGACATAAGAGCTGAGAAAAGTTTAGCTTGTTTCAATGCTCTCCACATTGGTTATATTCATTTCATTTAACCAAAATGCTTGAGTGCTGCACCTAAAGCCTGGGCCCTTCTATTTGAAGGAAAATGAATTCACATATGTATCACTGTTATGCGTTTTACTCCCAATAACCACAAGTCTGGTTCACGTTGTCCATCCCCTCCTGTTGCTCGCACAAGGGTTTAATGTTGTCGGAGAATTTTGCAACCTGCGAGTATTCAGCCGGAACAGCCAACATGGGAGCGAGCGCTAAAGCTAAAGCAGCTAATGCTAGTTAGCTGTTGTGTTCGACTGTTAGCTCGAATCAAATTAATACAGTAGATACATGTTTTCAGAACTTACTAGGTAGTCCTGCAGTTTCGGCCAGTTTTCTCCAAACCCTCTCCTTTTTCGTTCAGTCTCTGTACATCATAGAAGTTGATTCATTGAGCTCCTGCTGCCCACCAACATTTTCGAGTTGTGTTGGTGCTACTCCTGTCTTTGTGCTAACCTTGTTTGAAATGAGACATTATGGACAATGACCATTTGAGGAAAAACCCCTAAAATCTCAGTGTCTTATTAGGGGCTGTACCAGATTTGCTTTGTTCTGCACAAACTCTCATAATATTTTTTAAACAAAATTGATATCTTTGACAGCACGACTGTTCTACATTACACATAATGTACAGAGATATTACAAAAAATATTCAGCCACCGTTGACTACAGTAAGTGAAAGCAGTATCTATAGGTGTGAAATATGAGCAGTGATGTATAACCTTGTTCGATTTGAAGTCTTAAAAATGTATTTTGAACAATGAATGTATTTTATAACTGAAAACAATAACATTCGAGTTTGACACCATATTCAGCTTGACATAACTGGATGTTAGGTATGTGTTTTAACTGTGGTGGAAATGAAAAACATACAAACAAATGTATATCATGTGTTTTTCATAAGGCATGTAGTGTAACCTACAACCAAGCTTCACTTTATGAATATAATACAGTTTTCCTTTGTGTATCTTTGCCTGTGTGAAAACAAATCACACCTCTGCAATAGCAAGGTGTTTTAGCACCTTGTCCCTTTGGGTTAAATGTCATCATGAGAGAGAGAGTACTGCAAAGAAATGTAGAGGATTCCTGTCACAGTCACTCGTACTGTGTTACAGGGATGTTACAGAGTCAGAACACCCATCAGACAAACAAACTGTGCATACACGTGGCTTTTCCCACCAGTATTTGAAGAGAGATATTTTGAGGCTGCTCTAAAATTCCTTTGATCTAGTCAGCAGCCCAAAAATAAAAAAAAGAGGCATGTCTGAACGTGGGTAGGAAAGATCACGCTGGCAGTAGGAGTGAAAGAGGAGACCAGTGGTTTATACATGTGTGAAATGAGAGTTGATAACACACAGCGGTTACACAACACAGCACGGTGATCCAATGCATTTCTGATCAGACACAAATTTGACTTTATGGTTATGGATTGATTGATTATGGTTATGG
>JAPQRN010000015.1:22839117-22856739 GCA_037367275.1 Coranthus polyacanthus
TGTCTTATTCTTCTCTTTTAAACATTCACAGGCAGACATTCCAGAAGTAATGGAATATAGATCATCTGTTTTCCAGGTCTTGTTCAATAAAAAACATTGATAGCCTCTATTGCAGAATGTACAAATAAGCGTGCCGACTGCAAGAACTCACTTCATTAACACCCACACAGGTTCACTGACAGAGGACCTTTGCTAAGTGCAAAACCATCTCAGGAACGGCTACTTTGCCTCAAAGATGGAAAAAAGTAAAACAATTATTTCAAAGGCATATTTGTAAAATTATCAAAAGCAAAAACATGGCCGTCTTTTTGATTTTGAAAATGAGCCTCAGTGTCTTCTCCCAGTGTGTTTTTCCATGAATAAATTCAAGGCTTCCTGCGCATGATTGTTTATCATACACAAGCCAAAGGACAAAGGGACGTCCATTCATCACTGAGCTTAGAGCATCCCTTCCTCCGTGAACTATAGCATGGCACGTGAATGAACACACACATCCACTCGCAGGGTGAGACTGTAGTGTTAGTGCTTGGGAGTATGAAATCATTAGTATGAATGAGCCGGGATAAGCTTCTCCCTCTCTCTGCTGACTGTGGTGGGCTTATTTGTACGGAAGCTGCAGACTACACAGTGGGAGTCGGGGAAAACACATATATAGTATGTGAGCGTTTATGCATTTATTTTACATGTGAAGTACTAGAATGATTGTTTTGTTTGGAGGGAACATTATGGACACATCACACAGACACAGTCACCTAAAATACTGCAGAGATCAATGCAGAATATATTACTTTTTACCCCTTGCAGCACTTAACACAAACTCTTTAAGGGTCCAACGCAATGAATATTAAGCAGATCAGATCAAAGTGTGGGCTTAACCAACACATGTGCATCATTTCTATTCTAGCTATCCTCTCTGTTTGTGATTGCGGTGATTGCACACTTGGGCTTCATGTCATGCTTTGATGCAACCGTGGGGTCAGAAACCAGCCATGCGTGGATATTCTGAATGCACTGTACATGTATATGAGGTTTAACCTTTTAACACAGAAGCAGGCATGTCAGTGAATCATTCATGACATCAGTATCATGCCTTAGGCTTGATGGAAAAACAAGGAGTGGACAAATTAGTCACGTTAATGACACTGTAATGTAATATTCTCATTCAGCCCCCATGTTGTCGGTTATTATCTGTAATTTCCTGATAAGTAACTGTTACAAATGACAATATAGCAAGCATCCATGTAATATCAAACTGTGCTAATATGTCATCTCAAATTGCAAAAGGCACATTATTCTTCTGCAAAACTAGAATTACCACCGTGCGGTTCTATTTGCCTTCGCCAGCCAGTCAAGTGCCAGTTTACATCCATGCCTGTCCACACTCATTTTGAAGGAATTTAAGGTATTTAGTATATTTTTTTGTGAAATGGAAGTTCTCACTGTATTGACACGTTTGATTCCAGTGAATCATTTCCAGTGAGAAACATGCTGTCTGCTCTTAGAAACTAGATTTACAGATGAGTGTGGTGTTGAAGAATGAGCAGAAAAAGGGTTTTACAGATCATTATGATGTCATGTTGAAGTTGACATGTGACCTTTCAAATGCAAAACTGAACGCCTTAAGTTAAAATAAATGTTTAAGGATAACTTAATTAAGAATATGAAAATGGGTGATTAAGGAGAAGCTCTGACAGGGAGAGAAGGGAAGTATTCTACGGTTTGTCTTGTTTCCTTCATGCTAAAATAAGATGTATGGTTAAAGGGTAGATATTATAAGTTGTAGCTTCAGCCTACACTTTTTCCAGTTTTTCAGTTATTTGTTGAGGACTGGATGTGATTTCAGTGTCAGTACTTTGACTGAGACTGAGTATGAACATGTCTGATATGAAAAAGGAATCAACAAACATCATCTGAAGTTACCATGTTCAAAATTGAGTTCAGGAAGGCCAAAAAAATATGGTGGATTCATGGATCGTCTTCCAGATAAGCAGGAAATTGATCTTGTTGATAGATATTGTCGTGCAGCATGTGTGCTTTTTTCAGAGCAATAGCTGCCTTTGTTTCAGAGAAAATTGCAAAAATATAAAAAGTTGGAAAATCCTTTACAAAATTAGTAGAATCCAAATCCGGATCATCTTTAAGGAGGAGAAGAATTAGAAAAACGTGGCCGCATATCGTAAATTACAGTGAGAACATTGCTGAAAATCATCAGCATTGCATCCGCCTACATTCACTGCAACAAACATATCCTTTATTTGTTTTATTTGTTGGTTACGATACTAAAATGTACTAATGTCTCTGAAGATGAACAAACATTAGGCTGAAACACAGGAAATAAAATGCTTCCTGAAAACACTGCACAGTATCTTCACAGACCCTGTGGACATTTTCTAGAAACATCAGGTCGATGAGGTTTGGGTTTGAGAGTGGCAATGAACAGCAGCAGGATCCACAAACCACTTGGAAAGACAGGGAAGGAAATAAACTGCATGTTGGTTTAAAGCTGCACAGAAATGCAGTTTGTTCTCCATGACAACATTTCAGTTTCAGTTTCTCTCTCCTTCTCTGTCATGCACTAATGTTTATGTCATTCTTGCTGAAATTCATCTCACAGTAATGTGCAGAGAAAGGGCAATAGATGTGTGAAAATGTGTTGTGTTGTATTGTCAAATAGCCAGTAATGAACAAAAGAACCGCATGAAATTCCTTTCTCAGCTGTGACTATTAATCATGAAGACAATGCAGTACATTCATACCACTTTCAAACACTTATTGCTCTTCAAGTTGAGTCAGTACTAAAACTATCCTGCCAGACAACAGTCAGCAGATGACTGCCTTTCAGCTTTTCCCTCCTCATCAGGATTAAACATTTCTGTGGTACGACAAACAGATGTTTGTGTGTGGTGTTTTGCTGGAGTCGATGGGCCTCTGAAAGCTTGTTTTAACTTGCCCCTCATACATTCGTGTTATAACTGCAGATGAGAACCAATTTAGATGGTTTTAAGTTCAAAATTAAACTGAATTCATCAAAATTTTGCCACTGACTAGGAGCAACGCATCACACAAAAGAGGAATTACTGTGGCGTTTGATGGAGTGCTGCAAAATGAAAACAGACTTCATGAGAGAGAAATGATAGGAAATTGAGTGAAATGAAGGGCTGTTGGAAAAAGCTCACTTGATTATATTTGCACAGCGTGAGGTGAGGCAGGCAGTCTGCCATCACCTACAAACCGAATGGACAAAGCATTTAGAAAGCCCACTCAAAATCAAGAGGGGAATCTTTCTCTCAAAACAAACACTCTCCCATGCACAATAATCTGAAACGTGATACTGTTGCTCTTTTACATAACTCAATAACGCATTTGTATTCATGCACTTTCCTGTGCAAATTATTGATTGATTTAAGCGTGGTGCCTGGTCTCATTTTATTTTATACGCCACACAGCAAATACTGTTCACTCTTCCTTGATATCAGCAGATGTTTCAGCAGCTCTGGCACTATGTAAAGTAATTTGGTATGATGAATACTGCAGACGCACAATGTCCCTCCTGTTTACACAAATTCTTCCTCTGTCTCATAGTTTTTTTTTTTGTTTTTTTTTTACCAAATATCTCTCTTCTATTTCCATTGCTTTTTGCCCATCTTCTCTTCTCAGTCTGACATCAACTCCTCCTTAATTGATCCCACACTGTGGCTTCTGACAGGCATTCGACACATGGTAATGTGAGACTAGCTGGAATTCAACCCACTGAGTCATCGCACCCATGGATAGCTTGTGGGGTTGCTGCTGAGGGAGTGAGGTGATGTCATCTTTACAAGCCCACATATCATTCTGTCAGAGGAAAAATACATTTTGCCAACTGTTTATGCGTGCTTATAAATAAGCACAATGTGGATGATTTCAGCGTTTACTCATTTCCACTATCTCTGAACCAGAGGACCCACAGCAAAACAGTAACATTTGAAAATGTGCACCGTCAAACCGTTATTGTTTGGTTCAAATTTGACCTGATTTGACATTGGACAAAAGTAAAAACACCCTATATTTAACGTAGATTTTAAGCCTGAAATTTGTAGACTAAATGTACAAATGAAAATAATGAACAAATGCTTGAAAAAAAGTACAACTTTTATGCAGGTGCTGCAAACTTTTGTACAATGATGCTATTAAAAATGTGACCTGTATGTTGAAACGGATTTAAGATGCACCAATGTGGGTCATATCAATGAAAATGGCGGTTTTATGGAAACTGTGAAACTGTGAAACTGTACAACTTGATGTTGACCCTGTTGTCTCCGTTCAATTAGGAAAAGTCATTAAATATGAAGAAAAAAAAAGTTGGCAATCATTTATTTTGACACATTAAACAGTAAATGGGGTCAACTTGATAAAAGATAATAGGGTAAAGACAGTGTTTGATGTTGTAAATGAAGTGTTGAAACTTCTTACGTTGGCGATAACACTTAATTTCATTCCAATTCAAAAAGATATATATTTAATAAATCACAACTGTGTTTTATTAACATGGTATTGGACTTTAAATACTTTATAAATAAGAACAGATCAGTAAATCAAACAGTATGTAAACTAGCCTTTCATAAAAATATATAATAAAATAAAATTATAAAATATAAAATATAATTGTCAGAACAATATGAATATTTAGTACAATCCAAAACATGCTTTTTGCTCAAAGTTTTTTCGTTATGATCCAAATAAAATATCCTACAACCCACCTATGGGTCACAACCCAGTCGTTGGCAATGAATGCTCTAAAGGGTGTTTTATGGAACGTACATTTTGAATTGTACCTCATATTTAGTCTCACATGACCAGACCTATCTCTTAGTGTTGTGCCTATGCTCGAGATAGGTCTGGCTCCATCCACTGTCGTTCTGGAATAGGGGTAAAAGTTCTCTGGGTTTGGCTAGGTTGTATTTCTCTAGTTTTAAAATGACTAAATCCCCACAAAAGAAAATGCCAGATGAAAAGATGTGTAGTTGCAGCTCGGAGGATGTTGTTCTTTCACGTAGCGAGGGGGATTTTCAAAAGGGTAACACACAGATAGAGGAAGGAAGGAGAATGACAATCCTGTCACTGTGAGATGGAAATAGTCACACTTATTCCGGCAGAGTAGATCCTGTGAGCCAGATGACCTCGTATTAGTCCAAGCAGTACACACTTTAGTGTTCCTGAGGAACTTAATGCACAGTGTAGCTTGAAGGACCTGGGCTTTTTCTATAAAATGAATAGCCTATCTGATTATTGTAAGAAAAAACATAGAAAAGAAGTTTTTTGCAAGGAAACCTGACTTAAATTATGGTTTGCTGGTGCTATGGGTAATGGTGCATCTCCTTTTGAAATCGAGCATTGCTTAAATGAGATTAGAAATGTGAATGGGGTCAAAAGGTGTCAGTAGCACATTTTTAACAAGCTGTATTGCTGAGTTTAGACATTAATTTTCTGCTATAGAGATCAAACTGTTCTGACCATTCCTTTATTTCTTCCATTTATAAAAAATCTTGCAAGGCATTGACAAATTATTTCCTCTTGGCAGTAACGGAAAGTTATACAAGATTAGCCATGCAGAAATGTGAACTTTTGTGTCTTTTGCTCAGGTTGTACATAAATTGCTGCCTCTAGTTTACCTGATTGCAGTCACACTGGGAGCCAGATGCTCTTATTGATACAATATGATTCCACTGATCATTGCTCAAAAGATCCATTTATGGATCATACACACTTTACCTTGGGTTAAAACACGTCTACGTCATTTAAATCAAATGTCCAAGCAGGTAGTGATACATTTCCATGTATGTGTTCATCTGACAGACTAAGGCAAATTTACACACCGTCTTACATTCATCTGTGACTCACAGTAATTATAAATTCAGATTAATGGGGTTATATCCATGCTCTTCACAGCAGCAATTACGACTCATTGAATATGGAAACCCTCTTTTTTATTGATTAAAATTCTATGTTAAGTATCCACTTTAGAGAGGTGATGAGGTGAGAAAGAAATGGCACATGTAATATGAATGAAGTCATTTGAGGCAAAGAAATCACAGAATGCAAATGACTTGCAATGATTAGCATCAAACACTGTCAGTGATTTTCCAAATGTGAAATTACTTGCAATTTCAGATATATACAGCATTTTATTTTGAATGCAAAAAGTGGTACTATTACTTTTTTTTAAATGTTTTGGATCAGCACAGAAAGTAGTAGGCAGTGGTAGTATTTCACACATTTAAAGCTTCTCTATATAATTTTGTAATTCTCAGGTGCTTGTGTTGAAATCTGTGTTGTCCTGGGAGCTGGAAATGTGTTGACGTTAGCTGACTGCATTTCTATGCTAACGGTAGCTAGTGTTGCACAATGTTGCAGCTGTAGAAGAGCAGAAAAAGGCCATCGAAGAACTTGCGAGCAAGCGTTAGATCTATCCAGGTCCTCTATACAGAAATCATTGTACAGACTGTTGTCATGGATGTAGGCAGTGGAGTTAGCTAATGCATAGACTGTATATAATTGGTGGACAGAGGAATTGTGATGCCCCCCAATGGATTCTGAACTGCTGTTTTTTCAAGCCAGGAGTTTGCGTTTTGGTCATCGCTATGTTGGCTTTTTTAGAGCCAAATGTGACCATATTTGGACAAAAGCGGGTGGAGTTGCAGGAGTGCAAGGAGTCACAGCCAATTTCGAGGGGTCATGGGCGAGCTAATGCTAAACACTAGCTTACTGACACAGTAAAACAGTTTAAATTAATTACAAATTTTACAATTTTGTTAGTGTAAAACCACAACAGTCCAGCGGTCTGTCGTGAAAAAATGCATTATATTCAATAAACAGAAGCTTCGAAAGTCCAACTGGGCAGGGGAGCGAGCTGTCAATCACACCTGTCAATCCAATACGGCAGACATCAAAGCCTTCTATTTGTTATCTTATTAATGGAGCAATAATTTAAAGATGAACGAGATCACTTATCAGAGATAGACGAGATGAGACCAGAATGACTCTTGGAAAAAAAAAAATGGACCTAGTATTTTTAGAGAGAAGTTCAATGTAAGTCTACAGGAGCCTGGGCTTATTAAAGTCAGCATGTAGTGGCTGTCAGTGGTATGACACTATAACATACTGCACTGGTTTCACTTTGGAGCTGAGGTCCTTGCCCCTTGAGCTCATGTCAACAAGCAACCAGCTCCCAGCACAAAACAGACATGTAAGCACATAAATCTTCACAAATCTTTTACACACACCTTTGCATATATATAGTGCATATTACTCAATTTTTGAGTTTTATTAGCAAATCTAGCTATCGTACTGTATATAGCCTAAAATTACTAATTACTACTATTTACTTTTTAGTGGAACTTCCAAATACATCTCAACATCTGGACAATGTGTCGGACAAATACAGTGGGTAGAAGAATTGGTATGTGTCCGGATTGTGCTGGAAGTATCCTTTGAGAAAAGTGCACATACTCAGCTGGGACTCAAATGTGGCTCATCTTATATGAAGCAAGAAAACATGTCATTTCTCAGCAGCAGCTTATAACAAACCCACACATTACAGAGCTCCAAGCTCCAAGCTGTTTATGTCAAATCCTGATCCTGCCATCATCAGCATGTGGCAATAGAAATCAAGATATGTTGAATTATGCAGTGTTTATACAGTGTTCAATCTGTTTTGGCACGTGATGTTGTGTCCCAATAGAAACTACGTTGCTTTACTGTTGTACTGAATGTCTTAAGATTTGACATGTTTCGCATCGAGGAAAGGCCCATGTGTGTATGCACGGCCTTCCTCATCCTCAGTGTTTTCACTTGCATATTCGACTGAAGGTTTTCTGTTTGTGTATTCTTATAATGAAATGTCCAGAGAGCAAACATTTTGCCCATTGGCTTCTGTCTTGCTTTGTATATTGAAACTGCAGCCACATGCTTTCAACATACTGTAGTTCACATGCTTGTGTCAACTCTGTAGTGTTGGAGTTTAATGTGAAGATGAAATGTACGCCGAGATGCTGGAAAGCGCTGTTTCTACTCTTTTATTTCAGATGACCTATTCTATTTTCTTTTGTGAAACATGAATGTTTTAGGAGATATTACGATAGAGCACCTTCTGTTTTGAGTTAGCTGAGTTAGGGAAGGCAGGTTTTTTCTCTTTATTTCATACATTGTTATGCTCATTTTAAGCTTTCTTTAAGCATTGGAATGGTTATGGTAAAATATTTGTGAAATAGAAATATTTTGCTGAATCAGCTGGTTTGTATAAAAACCTAGAAAGTAAATTTAAAGAGTTAATCTCAACATTTCTTCTGTCCTCTTTAGGTTTATTAAATCATAACAAAAATCAAGCACTGAATGTCTAGTACATCCTTTTTTATTCTTTTATTTTATTATTGTGTTCAATTATTTACATTTTCTTCAACTTCAGTTCACTTCATTTTAGGTGTATTCACTTGAATTTGCCAGCAGTTCATTTTAACCACAGCGTCCATATTCATAGACAAAAAGACAATGGGCTTCATGCAAGTACATTTTCTAGTATTCTTATGTTAACTTTCTCTTATTTTTTTGGTGCCACATCAGATTCAGCAAATGCTCCTAACTTCAGATAACTATGTAAATGACCCATGTCAATGAGCTTACATTCATGTGAATTATAAAGTAGCATGATTAGTAATATATGAGGCTAAACATTCTGCCCCATATGTTAGGAAGTGTTAAAAAAAGGAAGAGTAAAAGTATGAACACCACAAAGCTTTACGTCATGTGACAAAGTGACAAATGACGCAGTGTGAGTTGATGTAATATGACCTGAAATGATCAGAAAATCTGAATATCAGTGACGTGTTATCAGAGTTGCACTGTGATGTGACAAAAAAAAAAACGAGGGGGAAAAGGTCTTTCTGAAACAAAGGGCTCTTAATGACATCTTCGAAGGCCATTCGAAGTACATGATTATTAGATGATCCTGCATCACATCCTCCGTTTAGTCTGAATCTGCTGTTAAAGAATCTTTTGAAAGCTGCTGCGGTGAAATATGATTAGAACGGTCATAAAGTCAAAAAAAGTCTAAATTTGCAAGATAAAGGCATGCTGCAAATCACTTGAGGACAAGGCTGAACCACTCGTAGATTTCTTTTGAAAAATGTGACAGAAAAAGAGGGCAATAAATGATTATCGTACATAAATTAATTTGAAAAAATAATTTTGACCTCCTAGTTTCTCTGTGATCATCATGGAAGAAATGCCTCTGGTGCTGCTTTATTTCTCCCTAATCTTCCAATCCCTTCACTTCAGTCTCTAATCTCTTTCTCCTTCTCTCTCTTTCCATCTGTCTGATTCTTCGACTTTCCTCCTGTAATCACCTCATTTTGCGGTAAATAGAAATGAACCAATAGATTCAGTGAGCCTCTCAGGCACCTGGGTACCTCATGTATCCCCCTCTCTTTTTTTTTTTTTACTCCTTCAGCCTGAGTGAAAATTCACCAAAACCTTGTTTCAGCACCTCAGCCATTGTCTTCAACACATAAAAATATGATCCAAACTCAATTTTTGTGAGTTCACATCACATCTTCCCACACTGCACAGTTAGGATACAAATCATGACTAACTTTGAGAAGTTAGCAAAGATGCCAAATCCTCCCACACACACTGCACAAGCACACAGATTAATTTCCCCTTAAAAAAGTGGTGAATCTATCTGAAGACATTCGGGGCAATGAATGGAAAAAAATCAAATCTAGGCGATTACAAAATGTAGCATGCTGCATATTTATGAGTGGAAAAACATCAGTTTGTGATATTGGTTATTACAGTTTGTCATTCTATGTAGAAGGGGCCTTTCATTTAGGATGAGCTATGTCCTCTTAATTGGAGCATATCCAGCTCTGCTGTGTATGCCTCATCCTCTATGCTCCTATTTCATAGCTCAGTGAATTAGGAAAAAGGTCAAGGGTGAAAAGCTTTTTACATTACACAATCCTTAAGGGTCTGTGTCTGTGTCTGTGTCTGTGGTTGTGTGTGTACTACATTCTGCATGAGAAAGCAATAGTATCCTCGTAAGATTGTGACAGAGCAAAGCTTTTTTTTCTTTTTCCTTGCACACACAGTCTTTCACAAATACTGATTGTCAAGCATGAGGTTGCCAGAAAAGCCCAAAACATATGTTCAAAAGAATATACATGATGAGAGTGACACCTACACCCTCCCCATCCTGTGATAAATCCTGTCTGGGTTGATGGAAAAGAACGGCACAAATGTAATTGGCGCTTGGTACTCTTCCTCTGTGACTATCGTTCTCACAAATAAAACATGACCAAAATGCACCTGCACAAACACAAATAAAAACGGGAAATGTGGTTATGGTGGTGGTGGTGGAGGGCAGGGCATATTTTTACACTTTTGCATGCGCGACTCAGCCAGCTCAGTGTCTTTAATAACAAGCTACTTCACTGAGGAGAAGCTGCTTCCTGCATGGGACCAGGCAGTTATTCTGTTCTTTTCCAGCACTTTCTCCTCCCTGTCTGTCTGTCTGTCTGCCTGCCTGCCTGCCTGCCTGCCTGCCTGCCAAGGGTGCTCTGCAGCATCCTTTTCAGCTGGTGAATCAACCTCCCTCATCCTCCTCCTCATCATCCTACTCCTGCTCCTCTTTACAGAAACAAAAAAAAAAAAAACACTCCCCACCTCCCCTCCACCAGTTTCACTCTGTCCAATAAAATTGCTCCGCAAACAACCCAATTTTTCTCGGGTTTTCAATGAATTATTCACATCTATATCCAGAATTCACCCCGTTTTCATTAAGGTTGAGGAATAACCGCTGCAGTCAGCTCCAAACGCATCCACAACAGGTCTGCAATGGGCGGCAGAGGCTGCTATAAATACCCCTGACCCTCCCCCCACCTCCCCTTCAAACCCCCCCATCCGTTCACAACCCTCCCTCATTCTCCCTCCTTCTAAGTAAAAAGCACATCAGCTAGGACAGTACTGCAGGGTCCCTTCGCTGGTTTGCTGTGCACTTTTTTTAATGCAAGGGAGGGACACCAGTTATGTCATCGCTCCTACACCATTCGTGCCTGCCTGCTGATGCAACTGGAGGATGCTGTTCATTGACTTCCTCTGGTCTGTTTATATCACATGTGTAGGCTGCTGCAGCCTATACAGCGTGCTAAATACGGGGTGCGTATACAGTACTGAAGCTATACATACTGCACTGGAGTGTAACCAAAACTGCACGTACACACAGGCACACGGAAACGTGTTCGTTTCACCAGCTGTGCACACATGTCCGCGGGGGCAGAGCTTGAACAAAGGGTGACTAATGGAATAACCGCAATTCTTTACTGTTAAGGCTCTAAAACAAAGACAGCAGAAGCTTTGAGGCTTTGAATGCTCCTTTCTCTCTGCTGTTTTGTCTACATTCTCCGGAGAATTAGAAACAAGGAGCTGGCCGTGGTGCTGAACTTTCAACACAAACACAGCACCGCAGGCCGCCAAATCTAACGCAGCAACTAAAACTCACTCCAAATTAAACTTCAGTCACTCCACTGATGCCTATGGTAGTCCCGTTGTTTAAACCTTCCTGCAGGTGTCACATGAGAGAATAGAAACCAGGATCCATGGTGTAAACTGAATGCCTGCCTGTACCTCAGTTCTTTTTCGGATGTTGGCGGCCTAAAACCTGAATACCGCGTTAAGTACTCACCTTACACAGCTGAAAGTTTTCCGATATTAACGTCTCTTGGACGTCGATTTCCTTGGGAGTTGGCGCCGCGGTGGGAGTCCCAGCCGCGCTGCCGCACGATGGGGATCCGATAGTCCCTCCCGGAGAGGAGGTGGTCAAGCCGTCCAACACCTTCCGAAACTTCTTCATGATTTCGTGTCTTTGTCTGTTTTAATTTGGGAGTGGAGGCGGAGAAGACTACTCTGCGCTCTTTTTCCAGAGTTCCTAGTCTCCTCTCAGATGCGAGATCCCAACACGTTGAAGGTAGCTTAAGAAAGAAAACGTTGGTTCCTGCAGCAGCGGCAGCAGGCTATTGGACCAGTTCTTTCTTTTGCTCTCTTAGGTGCAATTTAAAAAGTCATGGAGGCTCCTCATCTTGCTCTCTGACCACAAAAATGAATGCGTCTGGCCACTTTGATCTGAGGATTACAGCCAACGTTGCAGATGCAGGTCGCCTATCTCATATCAGCATGCACCGACAGCTACTGAAACTACTTAACTTCATCTTGCTTCTGCATCCTAAAGTAAAATCCAAATTTGGACTCGGGAAAATCCCTCCACACTTTGACATAACAAGGAAACCAAGCGGCGACGTTTACACTCATCAAACAGATGTGGACATATAAAAAGAAGTTCCAGTAGGTCAATCCATTCCACCTTCCCCCCCAAAAAAACACTTTCACAGCACTCTGGTTGCCAGTAACAGGAAGAAGAGAAGGAGGGGGAAACAGACTGGAGACGCAGCGGCAATGCAGTTAAACGCGGTTGGACTCCACGGTCAGGCCGGAAAACGAGAAAACTCAGCCGTCGAGGAGGGTGCGGGGGAAGGAGGAAGAAAGAAGCGTGAGGATAATGTGTGGATGTGAGTGGCTCTTTTATATCATCCAATTGTGTTTCAGCGACGCTTCCCTGCAGTCCCAAGACAGGAGACGGGAGCTGTCCGCGGTGCTGAAAAACCATAACCAGCCAATCAACCCCGCCCCCACCTCTCTCTCTCGCTCTCTCTCTCTCTCTCCTCCCCGCCCTCCCTCACCAGCGATTGGGTGAAAGCTCTAAATCAAAGATACAGAATGATGAAGATAAATATCCTGGGAAACGGCAGCAAAGGAGCAGTTCCCTCCGGAATGTAAAGAAAATCCGTCCATCATACAGTCCTTTTGTAACTTGAAAACAGCAGAACAATCACTACTCGAGGTCCACTTGTTCTTGAGTTTTGAAGCATATTTTATGATCAGATTAAGTTTTTTTTTACTGTATATTGTCATGGAACTGAAGATGATTACTCAGGCAATCAAACTTCATTTTTAATTTATATATAACACAATTAATGCATCAAATAGAGCTCCAAGTCCTGAACATAAAAGACAAAAAAGGAGCAGGGGTTTAATTTAACTATAAAACACGTTTCATTTTGTATTTAGAAGGTATAAATAGCCTCACTGGTATCAATAAATGGTTGATTAATCCTTAATCCATATTTTATCAAGCAAGGAGGGTGTGTTTTTATATATTGTTATATATTATTTAAGACATGAAGACATAAAATGAAAACCATGGTGATTTTTATTGAAACTGAAGATGCTAACAATATGTGAGGTATATTAATAATTTTTTGTAATAATTACAACCATGAAACACTGTATTTTTCAATGCCATTCACTATTTAAAGCCTTTAAATAAATGATTGACATTTCTTTTTCTTAATGGGGTAAAATTACCAGATAATATGTTCTCAGTTTTCAGTACACATGTTGTTCTCATCGTGTTTTTGAGGTCAGTTTGACACTAGGTTGTTTATAGCTGCATATGAAACATGTGAGAAACATGAATGTTTGCTTCACCGTTTGCTTGGTTGTCTTTGCATTTAGGGCATTTGTTTTGCTTGTATGTAAGGGTTAAAAAGGACATTTAAATAAGACAAAGTGTAAAATAATAAAAGCAATAATAAGGAAGAAATGAGTGAAATTGCAAAGTCAAATAAAAACACATTAGATGAAAGCCAGGCTAAAAAGGGTAGGTTTTAAGTTCTTTTAAAGAGTTCAGCTTTCTATTGTGGATTGTTAAAACTTGAGCACTATGTTAGCACTATGTGAACTGACTTAAGCCTCTGATGAAAAAGTACGACAAAGCAGTGACACAGATCAAATTATATTGTTTATTTTGACAGTAAAATCAATAAAGTGTGCAGCACTCATTGAATAATGACGCCAGCACAAATGTTAAGAACGGCTCTATTGCATGAAAAGAGAAAATATACGCATTGCAGAATAACAAACCATGTATGCATTTCCAGTAACAAGAAATGATAAACCATAATTATATCATTTGACTGTTCAGGACCAGTGACATTGCATAAGTGCTTACATCACCAGCCTCTGCCCCCTGGCGATACTTGATGTTGTGGAGTCAGAGCACAGCACACATGGCTGGCCTATCCTATTCTCTAATCTAAGATAACGTGATAAAGAGAAGAGCCCATTGTGGTTTGTCTACTTACTATCCAGAGCACTGACAAGTGTTTGTGCTCTGCCCTAAAAGAGAAGTGTGTTTCATTCAATATTCTTTCAAGTGTTGAGTCACTCATTATTGGTTTTCCAGTAAAAATAAAACATAAAAACTACGCTTTAGATAGATGCTGGAGATAAACCACTGTCTCTAGTTTCTGTGGGGACTGTCCTCACTGATTGTATGTTTAATGTAATTATTTTATTTATCAGTGACGGACATGGTAAGATTTATTTAAGAGTCTCTGAGGAATAGCAACTGGAAAACAACATACTGCCCACACAAATGAAAATGGCAAAAAGCACGGCCCTTGCAAAGCATGATGGGGTATGATGTTAATCTTGCTTCTAAAACATGGCAAATTGGATTAAGTTCACATTTGCACGGCAGGGCTTCAATGTTGCTAACTCATAGTAACGCTATAATAATAATAGAACAGACTTCAACAAATGAACTGTGGGAAAAATGACAGTCTGAGTCTGAAAGAAAAATCTGTTTGCCGCAGAGAGAACATGTTAACATGTTAACATATGTTAACAACAAGCAAATAGTTGTTAACATAGTAAAACATACTGAATTTGGTTTGTAAGTGGATAAATAATACAATAATTAGAAATAAAGTCAATGATTTTGACCTAATTTATGTGAATATTTCAAACAGTGAGCTATGTTATTGAGTAGAATGGAAACATCATTGAGGAGATTGAAATTTCTTGAAAAAAAATGTAAATGTGCTATAATTCTATTTACTTAGAGGTTTAGTAGCTCATAACAGGATCCAGATTCCAGAATTCTTTAAAGAAATCTTCACCATTGGGAGATGGTGATTCACTTTTGGATATTTTTTGTGATTTTCTCAGAAACGAAGGTCGTATGCTCTGAAAGAAATCCCACACATACTGCACTAGTAATAGTGCAGTACTAATAATGCAATAGTACAACATGATCCATTTCTTGCTGATCTGGAAGATGATCCTGAACCGAGAGCATATTTTCATTTCATTTCTAAATCGACCATATTTGATGGGTTTTCTTGACTTTAGCTTCGAACATATAATAACTTTCATATTTGGTTTTTAGACACATTGTTCATTCTTTTTTCATATCAGACCTGTTCATACTCAGTCTGGTGATGGAACTGATGGTATTGAAATCACATCCACCACAAGTAACTTCAAAACAACTGATGATAGAAACATGAA
This sequence comes from Coranthus polyacanthus, assembly GCA_037367275.1. Taxonomy (NCBI): domain Eukaryota; kingdom Metazoa; phylum Chordata; class Actinopteri; order Kurtiformes; family Apogonidae; genus Coranthus; species Coranthus polyacanthus. Next base: position 22,854,559 of record JAPQRN010000015.1, read on the forward strand.
TCCAAATCCTGGGAGGATGTTTTAAAGGTCAAGGAACTGATTTATAACATACAGATATGTGTTTCTTTGAGTGTATTCACAACATAGTGGAATTATTTGGAGTGGTGGAGATGATCTAAGAGGGCGAGGGTCAAGTAAGCAATGGACATATATATTTTTTTAGTGCACTCGGATTTGACTCCAGTCAGAAAATGCTTTGTTAGAATTGCTTTGAATGATGCACACCTCACTATACAAAAATGGTTGTAAGATAAAGGGCCCTTTGCTATTTCAGTGTAGCATTAAAAAATCTATGTTTGCTTTACCATTTGAAGCCCTCGCACGCATTACAAGGTACTCTCAGGGAGTTTGAAAGGGACTCATCTCCAGTAGCAATTTACTTGAAATTATTCAGACAAATGAAACACGAAGAAGGTTTATTAATCAACATCAGTTCTATCAAGTTGTGAAAGGAGTCCTTGCAGTTTGCTGTTACTATTATATTATCATGAAAGATCAAGAACAAGGGAAATAAGAAAGAGCTGCTATATCGACCTGCTTACAAAGCCTTGAGCTGTAACGTTGTATAAGTCTGAGCATTAAGATTGTTAATGATATAGTTGATATACAGTGCAGTACTCTTTACAGGTGGAAATTAAAGATTGCTATAAAGTGGATCAAACATCTATCTGATGTTTTCCTCTGTACCGAAATAAATAAAACAAAGTCCACTAGGCATGTAATCAATATTTCATCCATTTCTGACACGATGTTTTGAGGTTGTCTCCTTACTGAGTGAATCTCCCACATACACACTTGTAAAGATATGACTGTTTTTTCACCTGTCATGGTTGATGTAAAGGTATTTGTTCTTTACTCACCTGTTTATTAGTGACCAATAGTGTGCGTGCAGAGCTTTTTAATTGCTTTTTAAAGTCATCACAGTCAGTCAGCGCGAGAGCTGCTGCTGAAGTCTCTGATGTCACGTTGTTAGTATTTTCTGATCATTTTCTGGGTTCTAGAAATCCAAAGGTAAAACATTGCCAAGGTCTATAGCACTGCTGTATTCACAGTTTATTTGCAATGTGAGAAAAATGAGGAAAGGAAGAGAGATGCGTTTCTGAGTGGATTCTTTTCTTTTTAATGTGAAGGTCAGCGTGGTAGTGGTGGAGGCAGAATGGGAAATTCAGATGCCGGTAGTGGATAAGCTCTGAGATAGCATTACAGTTACAGGTAGAGACAGAATAGAATGCAGCTTTTTGTTTATTATCCTATAGATAAAATCTGATGGAAAATTAAAGAACAATTGGTTTAAGCTTTCTTTTCTTCCTATGTCTTTTACACTACTCAACAAACACAGTTCAAACCTTACACGTGTAGTATCTAGTAGTGTTGTTGTACTCGAGATCCGTCTTCTCAAGACCTGACATTTTGACTTGAGAATTTTAGAAAAAGTAGGTCTCAGCCATATTTTGGTTCTCATAGAAGATGGTATGGATCTGGATCAGGATCTGGATTCTAGAATTTTTTTAGAGGATTCTTCACCATTGGGAGACTTTTGGACATGTTTTTTGATCTTCTTGGAAATGAAAGCCATTATTGCTCTGAAAAAAATCCCACACATGCTGAATGACAATATCTATCAACATGATCCTGCTGATCTGGAAAATGATCCTGAACTGACAGCATATTTTTATTTAATTTCTAAATCCATCATACTTCATGGGTTTTCTTACATATACATATATACGTATATACGTATATATATATATATATATGTTTCTTTGAGTGTATTCACAACATAGTGGAATTATTCAGTGTGGTGGAGATGATCTAAGGGGACGATGTCTGTCTTTTATCTGTCTCGGACAACGAAGTGTCTGGATATTATTTTAAGACCAGTCATGACCATAGGTGCAGGGATATCACTAAGTTTCCTGTAATTATCTGATTTATTTATTAACAACATTACTGCTAGTCAATGTAAAAGTGCAAACGATTATACATATTTTATTTGATTCTGACACATTTCTAATTTGACAGTTTTAGAGAAGAAGCTGTGGCTGTCTGGAGGAGATATCAACCAAATCTTTAAAAACAAATGTCAGCCTAAACCACAAAGAGTTTGTTGTTAATTGTGTAGCGATGATGTGAAGATGAAGAAGGAATCTCTGCCGACACTTTCTTGCTTGATTATAAAAA
>JAPQRN010000015.1:22856839-22868773 GCA_037367275.1 Coranthus polyacanthus
ACAGTATAGTTCATAAAGATGTTATTCTGACACAATTCTTAACTAATTAATTAACCTAAAACACATCAGATACTACAAGTTCATCTGTAACAAGTGTCGAAAGAAAAACTTGAGAATCTCATCATCTCTCACTCAAAGAGATTTAGTGATGAGCTACATATACTGTAAGTTTCATGGTGCTAGTTTCAGTTGCTTGCGTGCTATTTGCCACATTGCTAGGTGCACAAGATACCCAATTTAGCTAGCATACCGAGGGATAGAGCTAATGCTAAAGCTTCGTGAGAGACTGAAGGGACAGGGCACATCGTGACAAACTGTTGTTCCTAAGTTCATTGCATGGCTGACATATGGAGACAGACAATCATTCACTCTCACATTCACACCTATGGGCAATTTAGAGTGAGCAGTTAACCTATTAAGATGTCTTTTCTATCATAAATATCATTCGCTTTATTTTCTCCCTCTTTTTTATCTTCTTTAGACAAGATGCCAGATTGCCAGATCTCCTGAGAGTTTGTTGCTGAGACAGAGACAGGCCTCAAACAAAGTCAATTTTCTCCTGATCTGTGTGTCATTTCAATGTCATTATATTCAGAACATATGTGGCTTGTGAAAAATGGGTCCAATATTTACTTCATTCTTTTGTTTTGCATGATTTGGAATGAAAGAATCATTCAAAATCATAAATCACATTCACTTCTCCCATTGGAATGAATGAAACAGGATCTGCCGCTGGTATCCTAAAGGGGTGGGACAGTGGAGAAACCATGTGACACTGAAACAGGAAATCACTCTCCAGTGATTTAAGGTTGTTTTGTTTTAACCTTATTTGGTTAACTCTTTAATCGTGATAAACAGTAATGCCCTTGCTATATGTCACGTCTTATCTTATCTCATAAGAAGAACTACTATTTTGTTTAGTTTACTATTTAAGTTAAAAAGCACTGAAACACATGCCCACTCATGTCAGCTTTAACTTTGAAAATTACTTCTCCACACCCCGTGGACTTTCTCCTCAGTGTCCTGTCCAGCTGTGCTGATTAACATTGACTCAGACCTCCCACCAATCTGTTAAGTCACTTTGGCCCAATTAATACCTGCTGTGTGATTTGATAAAAGTGCACAGAAGCAGAGTTAAGAAGCAAAGTGAAGCCACAAAAAGTTGTTTTTTAATCAATTTCCAATTAAGAATTCATTCCTGTCTGTAGGACCACTGGTAATTGAGTCAAACTGGAGGAAGTGAGTGTGAGAGGCGGGGCTGTTACTTCAGGGACTGTTCATTTCCATATAAATGAGCTGGTAAATGCAGGCCTGATTTTCAGGATTCATTACTGACTAGAAGACCAGGACAAATAATGACCACTTTCCTTTTTTACTTTGCGGTTGTGGTTTATTTTGTATTAAAACATCCTTATATGTTGCATTTAGAGAGGGATGTCAAGTGGGTTTTTTTTCTCGATATAACTGTCTAGTGCAGAACAGTTGCTCATCCCCCTCAAGCAAACAAAAACCTTTAGTGGAAAAGATAGCGAGACTCATGATGAGTCGAGGGACTCAATGACATTTCCGTGTGATAATTATCCACTGAAAAGAGTGCCAGTATTTGGAAAAAAAGCTACTTTCTCATTTTATCACCTAACTGCTTAATTCAAGTATTGGTTTTACAACAAGCAGCTTACTTCTTGTTAAAACTATGCATGTTCATGTTAAGCAGGAATATTCTAAATATTCAACAATCTCTATAATGGAAGTGAACTGAATACTAAAATTCAAATACAGATACGCAGTCAGAGTCGGATTTACTATTATTGTTTTGTGTTGTAGTGTGGTGCTGGTGCTGGTGTTTACTGGTATTGATCCCTTCACTCTTTACTGGACAGATCAATACAGGACAGCATGTTTTAGAGACAACAAACCACCAAGACAGCTACCAACGTAACAGTGTTTCATGAGTAAAAGCTAATGAGAGGTGGCAAATGCACACATATTCTCTACTCGAGTAGAAGTACAGATACTTAGAAAAGACAGGTAAAAGTAGAAGTACTGATTCTTTACTGCAGTAAAAGTAAAAAAAAACTACAGGCTCTGAAAGTATAAAAGTAAAAAGGAGCCCTTTTTTCCTACCAGCTGCTTCTGTGAACCTGAACTAATGAACATTAATTTCACTCCAGTCTCCAAATTTTCCAGTGTAAGCTGCAGAACTTAAACCATTATATACCTATTCTCCATGGTCCAGTCTCCTTTTCTTGTCTGTTCTGTGTTGTCTTTTATGTCACTTTCATCTTGTCCTGCTGTTTTTGTTGTGCGTGATATGCACCTATGGATACAGCAAGGGATTGTCTTTTTATGTGTTAAGAACGCATGCAATGATGCAAAATAAAAAGAATTCATAATTCCCCCCAAATGTATTAAACTTAATGTAATGAGCCTGTTTTGAAAATGTAGGAGTAAAAAAGTACATACTGTATATTTGTGTAAAAAAGTAAAAGTGTACATACCTGAAAACTCTACTTAAGTACTTGTATGTCATTATTTTATTATTATTATTCAAATTTGGCTGAATTTCTCCAGAATAGATTCATTTAACGAAAGATCTTTTGGAGGATGCAGTAATCCTTGGTTCTCCTTGTAGCGCTAAATATGACCGTTTCATAGCAGATAGAAGGATGTTTAAAGGAGAAGAGGATGTTTAACAGTTTAGACAGAACATGACACCTCAGAGAAATCACTATAGAAATCATTTTAGACGACATCTAATGAAAGCCAAGCACTATTACGGGTAATTATTTGCTTTCAGCTTCTAGCATGATGACAATCTAATAATGGTTGTCTCAAATTTGCTAAATGGTTTGTTATGTTTTATGACTTATTCGATTGCTGGGATATTTCAGTAATTGTTGCCTCTAATAATAAAACAGTCTCTCGTTTAATGCGCCATAATCTCACATGCAAAAACAGTTTTGATGTCGCTATAAAAGGTTATCTTTCCTGCTGGTGCTGTCTGCAATTACTTGATTCATGCTGTTGAAATTAAAAAGTGCACAGAAAGCTGTTAATATTTTAATATGTGTGAAAGGGAAAAAGTGGGTTGTTTAGCAGTGAAAATCCAAATGGGATCAGTACATTTTCATCCAAAATCAAGCCACCGTCTATCTCCAGGCTGTTCTCAAGGTCGATTTACTTTTCTATTTTGTTACACACATAGAGGTGCATTTAGTCACAGAATTATTAATCATTCAGGACATCATCTCTAATACTATCTATATCAGTGTCATTATCACAAGTTATATTACATTTTTCGTTTTATCTAAAATGATGTCAACTGTTTTCCATTTATCATAACCCTGTTGTTCCTGCTGCTCAAACAAAAAGTTAGAAAAGTATTTCAGTAGTACAAGTATGTGTCCTATAACTGTATGTAGTGATATATTGCATTTACTACAGCACATTTGTCTCCTGCTTGGTTTACAGATTGGATTTTTACATCTGTGTCCTTGATTTCAGCACCAGAACAAAGTCTGTGAGAAGAGGCAGGTGACGCTTTGAAAGATATGTAACTGGCCGTGACCTCGAGTCCGTGTCGCCATAACAGTGCATTATACCTTGTCATCTCTTAAGCAAACCTAATAAATCAGCTAAGATCATCTAAATCTAATAGCATGTGACACCAAATCAATTACATGACACATTTTCAGGGCTAAGCATTGCAGGCGAGGACACTGCTCTCCATGAGGCAGATCCATCCATTTTTAGTATATTTAGTATTTTAAAGCATATAAGCAAAACAGAACTTTAGCTCTTGGCTGCTTGGAGCTCACCAGGGTGAGAAACAAAACAAAATACAAATATAAGCCGATTTTATCATAGGTTGTTCAGAAGAGGCTGTAATTGAAGGATAAATGTTCCCTAAAGGTGTATCTCTACCAGTGTAACAAAAAAAACATGTACTGATGGAGAAAATCAATCATGATGACAAAAAAAGTGCTGCAATTTTCAGAGGAGCTGTTCTGTATTTTTTTGGGATGTCAGCAACTGTGTTATTTAATGTTGTTAGGATCACGGAGAAAGAGCTTATTTATCTTAAACTCTGCATAGATGCAGAATAAAAGAAAGTTCAGCCCTCAGTAAGAAACTGTATTGTGCTCCAATAGCTGAATCTAAAGCAAAGGCAGTGTCCGATCATCACTTCAGTATTTTGTGTCTTAAAGAAATACATGACTTTTACAAATTTCCTGAAGGGAAGCAACATCGTCGGCTGTAGATCTCTTATAGTAATGAGCAATCTTTCACAGCATATCTACAGTACCTATTCAATGTGAATGTTCCAGAATGCAGTGAAGCAGCAAAAGCTTGCTTAAAACACTTTTATTTTGGATTTGGAGTGTTTGTGTCTTGTGCCTGCCTGTCTGTTGAGCAGCCGAATGGTGATGGCTGGGTGAACTGCTTTCCGTGTTGCCAACAGTAAGCTAACACTGTGTCCCAGGGGTGTGCTGGAGCAGCCCTTCGGTCGCCTGGTGGAGAGCGTCTGTCTCCAGTCAGATGAGCCCCTCAGCACAGTCAGCGACCATTCAGCAGACACGGGCTGCATGGCTGATACAGGCTTCAGTCCTGGCTGGAAGAACAGCAATGTTTTGAATCACTTATGTAAGGAGGTGATGGAATGATCCTAATGTAAATAAAAGGTTATACTCACATGGGCTCAAGTGATCGTAAAATAATGCTATATCCTTACGTCTTCAAAAGATGCTTGTTTCTATAGTTTTAATGCATTTGAGGGGAATTATTATTTTTTATTTAGCATCATTGCGTGCAATCCTGACATCAAGACTGTTCTCCACTTAAAACGGGAAAATAGCACAATCACGCACGACAAACTCAACAAGACAAAAACAGTGTAAAAGATGTACTTTAAAGGGTAGTCTTCACATTATGATATGAGCTTCAGTTGACCCTGCCCAGAAACAGCCAGAAGAAAGGTCCTTATACTTTCAGAGCCTGTACTTTTTCACTTTTGCTTGAGTAAAGAAGTGTAATCATTACACGTACAACCTCAAATAAGTATGGTAAATGCTAATTAAAAAAGAAAGCAGTGATTTTGAAATGTACTTTGACTTGTATTTCATTGTCGACAGTTTGGCTTGTCTGGTCCATTTCATTTCATTTGTAAATATACATCCATTCCTCACATTCAGGCTGAAACACATTCAAGAAAAAGTTGGAACAGTAAAGCATTTACCACTTTATAATGTTGCCATTTCTTTTCACAACACTTAAAAGACATTCAAGGACTGAAGACACCAACTGATGAAGTGTTTCAAGTATGCAACCAACCAATCTTTGCTGTTGCATTTTGTGTTTCAAGATGCTCCACATTCTCTATTGGGGACAAGTTGTTGACTGCAGTTAGTAATCCTGATCCATGTGGTTCTATCTGCTCTAGATGAATGACGGTTCTTGATGCAGTGTCGTCTGAGGGATCAGAGATCACGGTGTTCAGCTTAGATTTGAAACCGTGACCGTTACCCACTGAAATACATCCAAATTCATAGAATGTTTTCATTCTATTCAACTGTTCTGCTCCGTAGAGACTGAAATATCCAAACCCCTTCCCATCTTTCTTTGAGGAACAATTGATTTTAAACATTTCAATAATTTCCTCATGCATTTGCTGTCAAACTGGCGATCCTATTCATTTCACCTGTTTATTTGGGGACTTTTTTATTTTTACACAAGTATGTGTACTTCCACTTGAGCAAAGAGTACTTCTGCCACATTTGAATGTTACTCACATTATTTATATCTATTTGATGACGATAGACAAGTGACTGGATGTTTTGATTGGGTTGATAAATGATTACACCGACAATTATATATTTTATATGTATAGACAGTATCAAATCATGCTCTGATGACTGAGACAAATAGAAGGCAGCAGTGGTGAGGACACTATGGAGATGCATGAGTCACACATTAATGAATAGTTGGTTTCCTGAGGGGCCTGAAAGTTTCACTTTGCCAGGAGACGGAGAGAGGCTTTTGCTTGGTGGCACAGAAACAAATCCCTCTGTTGGCATAACCAGAAGGTGACGTGAATACAGCGCACTCATGGGACGTTCCTGGTGAGGCCTGAAGGTGTGTGGAGGAGGAGGTGAGAACCTGGAGGAGTACCAAACAGTGTAAAAAAAGAAAAAAAGAAAAAAAAAGAGACAAGAACGTATACACATCTACACTTCCTGCATTAGATGGATAGAGATATGCAGAATAAAAATATAAAATCAGCAGCTGGCACATCCTATTTCAGTTGATATGAATATGTTTTAAATCAGAGACTGACAGGTAGAACAGGCTGGAGATGAAGCTTTGAATCCTACCAATAACACACATGCTATAATGTAATAAGTGAAGACAGCTAGTGGAGAGCTGTGGTTTGATATTTTCCATTACAACACTGTGTTTTTAAGATAATTAAAGCTACTCAGGTGAGACAAACATTACCAATACCTTTGTTTTTAATGACTGTCAGTGTTTCATAAGAAGTTTACACCTTGAACATTAAAAAAAAAATCAAGTGATATGTTACTGTTTTCACACTAATGTGTTTGGTGGGAGCATGCATGGCCTGAGATTAAAACTGTCATTTCACAGGTTGTTAGACAGTTTAGACAAAACAGGCTCTGCTGTCAAATTCACAGCAGGCTCAAGCCATGACATGAGATTTAATGAGGAAAATGTGGCGGTGGACGTAAATATTAAAATCATTTACAAAAAAAAAAAAAAAAAACAAGAAAAAAAAAAAAAGGATTAACAAAACCTGTGTGTATTAATTTTTTTTGCCCGTTGAAATGCATTATTATACATTATGATTTCAGGGACGAACGTTTTAAATGTAATTTAATTTAAAAGGTTTAATTTCCCACTGGTATTAGTTTTCAAAACAAAAAAAATAATTTCATCAGGACAAAGATAGTCCCTGTTGGGACACAGGGACTAATGTTTATAAATAAATCTCTCCTGATTTAATTTAATGGGGATGTCTGGTCGCCCTTCAATACAAGCTCATAACATGTACAGTGAGGTTATGGAAACAACCTAATACCTGCTTTTCCCTGCTTGTGGACAGTAGTAACACCTGTGCTAAAATCTCATCAAAGCACAGCCCCTATAGGGAGCTAAACTGTACACAGGGTGGGCTAGCTCCTAAAATATTCATTTTAAATTATCATTACATACAGTACGACAATAGAACAGGAATGAAAATCACTGAGATGATAATCAGCCATGAGAGCGGCTGAATGACAGTCCCAGGTCCCCACGGAGAAGGAAGTGATCAAAGGTCTTAGAGGGTTGTGCCATCGGCCTTTCTGTCGATAGTTCACTCAGATCTCAAGGGTCAATGTGGTAGAGGTGGACGAGCTGTGACATATTATGACAAATAGAAGCATGTGAAAATATAGCTGTGGTTTCATTCGTGGTCATTAACTTTAATCAGAGAAGATGCAGTCACATATTTTGTGTTTTACACCATTAAAGGTTCAGTGTGTAAAATCATGCACAGGCTTGTGTGCTTTGAAGTTTGTGTTGAATAGAGTCTGTTTTGTGCTTTGTTGATGTCAGCTAACACCATTTCTAAGGTAACAACGGCCCATCATAACAGCCTGTTCACTGATTTAGAGGATTTGGGTTGTTTTTTTTTTCCAAGGGGAAAGGACCGCAGCTTGAAAGTTAAGCCAACGCAGAAGTAATACCACTGACAGCCACTAGATGCTGGCTCCAGAAAAACCTGGCGCCCATTGAACTTTTCTCTGTAAATAATAAGTCAGTAGTTTTTTTTTCCAGCAATCCTTTTGGCCTCATTCATTAGATTTGGACCTTCTAATAAGTGTTCTGGTGTCAGTAAAGATGTACCAAGATAAAAACAATGTAAAGGATGCAACAAGATGTAACCAATGTGAAAAACGCCATATCTTACAAACACCATGGCAGAATGTCTTCAAATTTGGCACAAACATTCACATGGACTCAAAAATGAACTGTAAAGATTTTGATGACCAAACGTCAAAGGTCACAGGTCACAGGTCCTTGTGACCTTGACCATGATTTTGGCCATATCTCAAGAATTCAGATTATGATACGAAGGATAGTGACCATTCTGATTGAATTTACAGTTCAGTACATTTGACAGCCTAGACTTCTATTTGAGTAATGAAGTTGAATCAGTACTTCTACTTTTACCAGAGACTTCCACTTGAGAAAAGGACTTCCTCCAGACAGCCACAGCTTCTTCTCCAAAAATTTCAAATCAGAAATGAGCCAAGTTATTGGTTGCATTTGAAGCAGAAAGTTTTCCATCAAATCACAATAATAATCTCCCCGTAGTTGTATTCTTGACTGGGCTTGAAATAATATCAAGAGTTTGCTACCAAGTAGAAGCATGGTCAACTCTTAGACAAGACCTTACAAAAGTGGTCTGGTCTCAAGATCAAGACTGATCTTGAGTACTGTAACACCATTTGGACATACAGGTATACACTATACTATACAGTGGTAGATACACTGGTAGATTTCAACATGCCGCAGTTGATTTTCCCTGTCTGTGTTCATTGCTTTAATGTGGCTCATTGGAGATATATGATAAAGCTGTGCGTAAAGAGGCCAAGAGTGTACATCAGGTAGAAACAGAAACACCCACCCAGAAGCTGTCCTTGGCTGGTGAGGACGAGTGTCGGGACTCTCATGAATAAATAAGGTCAATAATGGCTGTTCTTTTCAAAATGGATGTGGAACGTTTCCAGGAAAGGTTAACGGCTTCTAAATAAGGACAGATGTTTGTCAAGGTTGGTGCGACAGTAGTTTGGCATGGCCAGTGGCAGCACAAGAACCACTCAGATCCTGCCTCGCTTTCTGAGCACTGGGCTTTAGTTCAATAATCAGGAACAAAACAGAGTAGCCTACTTTTTAAGGATGTGTGGTGTTTATCTCATCATGATCTTATCTGTTGTATGAATTGTTTTCATCTCATAATATGTAACTTGTAAAAAAATGAAATCACTCACAAAATGAAATTGCTTCATACTTTCAGAAAATAATGTAATTAGTCGTGGTAAACACCATACAAAATTTCAGCCTTAAATCGTCATTGGTTTTGGGATACTGGGGCTTTAAAAATGCGGTGTGATGCTGATTTTACTGTAAAAATGAGTGGTAGTAGTTCTAATGATGTATATGGGCTACATGTGAAATACTGAACGAAAACCATAAAGTTTATTTTTTTAGTTTATTATTTGTGAAATCAGTCTTGTTACTCTTTTCTTGTGCTACTTTCTATCTTTTTCTTTAACACAGTAGATACTAAATCACCACCAAGCACTGGGTTTAATCAGCATTTATTGCAGATTCTTTTTCCACTGGTTTCTCAGACTTATACATTGTTGTTGTCGTCTCCATCCTCTCTTTCCAACCTGTAGAATACAACATACCTACAACGGTTCACACTTTGCTTCAAGGAAAAACATACTATTTTTTGGTTCCAGCTGGGAACTAAGGTTCCAGGTTAACTCCCAACGGTTAAAAATTAGGTTCTTGAACCGGAACGGCACTGCTTTCATAGTGGTGAAAAAGGGCTAAATGCGTCTCCCGGTGTGAAGCCAACATTTTTTTCACCTGGCATTGAAGAGCTTCATTCACTTTAATGCGTGAAGGAGTTTTCTAAATCCCAGCTCCATGTATAAACCTTCAGCTATGTTGAATTTAGTACTGACTGCTGCACAGTTTTTTTCAGTGCTGTGATGGATCTAATAAGTAGTACTGTACTGTATTGACACATTGGCTTAGGTTGTTACAAACTTTATTAGATTCCCCTCCCCCCACAAAGCCTCCCAACAAACCTAAGGATGTGTATTTAGGTTTTATGAGATGTTCGAAGCATTGATGAAAGAGAATAGTGAGCTGAGTGACAGGCGGGCGAGGGTCGATGAGTAACTCGTTAATCTTCTAGCTTTATTGGATGAAGAATGACAGAGACATCTCCAATCAATCAATCCTTATGTAATCTTCACAGCCAAACCTCATAAAGTCATTACATCTTGCCTTTTGTGAGTTGTAGCCATCATACTCGTTTACATTTAACGAAAAAAGAAAAACAGGTCATCCCAAATCCTGTCCAAGTAAAATGTCACCTGCTCCCTGCATGTCAACCTTAATTCCCCCTCTGTTAAATTATTCTCTTTCTTTCATACGAGCAGGAGCTGGCATTCATGTATAATTATTTGCAACCCAATCAATACAGAAAATGCACCACAGGAAAGTAAAGAACAATATGGATGCTGTCAGAAAAGAGCTGACAGTAATGCACTCAAAATTTAATATTTAAAATCATTAAAGCAGAACAGTCCGTTGGCACCTCTGCAATCCTGATCTTCAAGGTCCCATGATTCTTTGCAGCTTTATGGATCCCCCGCCGAGTGCTGTTCATCCTCCCAGTAACCCAACCCATCTCCTCTCACTCAGGCTTGCCTTAGCAGATCAATGGCGCAGCGTGAGGTTAGGTTTTTAATTGAGCTGTCCTGAAGGGCGGAGGATGTTTTAATGAGGCCAGGTCCTGTTTTCATCGTGACCTTTGAGGCTGTGCCCTACAGGTGTCCATCCTCTAACTTGAAAGGAATGCCTGAGCTTGTAGGGGCTACCCCAGAGGTGTCAGGCATCACCATGCTCCTCTGCAGAGCTTGACATTTTCACCTGAATCTAAAATGCCCAGTGGGTTTTTTTTTTTTTTTCTCTCCACACCCATTACACTGGATCTGATGTACATATCCTCATCATCTAGCAAACTGAACAGGGAGTTATGTGGTTACATGTATAAAAAAAAATGATGTACGGGTTAACATTTTTTTTTATACATGTCAGTCCCATTTATTGTCATGTACCTTAAGACAGCAGTGGAAGTGTTTTACTAATATATATGACATTCTTGGATGCATTTTACATACAATCATCATACATTTAAAGCATTGCTGTCCTGTGACAAACACATATCTCTAAAAAGTCAGCTTTTCATGTCAATCAGTTTATAGGTTACTTACAACAATTACAACAATGTAAATGTCAAAAATCACGCTTAAGTAAAAGTACAAAGTTTAAGCAGCACAATGTAGTTTCAGTTAAGGCACTGGTAAAAGTACACGTTTGCACTGTCTGACTGATATATTATTATTTTTAGATTATTAATTGTGAAGCATCAGGGTTAGAGCAGCTTTATACCTATATATATCTATCCATATTTTATACACAGGGACACCAGTTAAATCTGAGGGCTCATGACATGATTAATGGAAGGGGAAAGAAGAAAATACAAAGCTCTGACACACAAATCTGTTTTCAGTTTTTGGACTGTTTCTCAAATCGATTTTTGGTGGGGTAAGTGGATTTGAACATTTACTTACTACATTAACCCATGTGAAAATTTTAGAAGTAAAAATCAGTATTTGATGGAGCTGTTACCAAGTCACAGACATCGGAAATGTAAGCCCGACGCTTTTTTTTTCGTCATCAGACACCATGATTGGAATGGTTGGAAACCTCTGGTTTAATCTTTAACAATGTGTGTTTTTTTTTTTATTTAAAGTGTTATATCTATTGAGCAAACTCTTAAAAGTAACTGCAGCTGTCAAATAAATGCGGCGGTAGATTAAATGAACCTCAATAAACCTCAAATATGTACTGAAGTGCAGTACTTGAGTAAAGGTATCGATCGTTGATCTTAGAGCATGTTGACATTTCTGTTCGCTTACCAAGGTACAAGCACAGACTACTTTTTGTCACAGATCATAGACCTCATGTGAATTATATAAGTAAAACATATACTGAGAGGCAATGAAAACACAACACTTTTGTTTTGTGTTTATTTTGGTTCATGAAGTGTGTAGTTATTTTTTGTGA
>JAPQRN010000015.1:22882406-22896551 GCA_037367275.1 Coranthus polyacanthus
TGCAACAAAGCATTAGTTTAAGGGTGTGCATATTATGCAACCAGGTTATTTAAATTTTTTTATTTTACCCCTTTAAAAAGGTTTCAGTTTGTTTTTCCAATTGCGTTGTACAGGTCATAGGTCACATTAAAGGTGGAAAAAGTTCTGAAATTATTTATCTTGGTGTCATTTTTTTTACATCACAAAAACCTGGCATTTAAACAGGGATGTGTAAGACTTTTTATATCCACTGTAATTTACACAAAGTTGGGCATTTTTAATTAATAATTTTAAACAAGTACTGTTACTGTACAATTGTCCTAAATGAATCCGTTATTAGTGAACTGATTAGACTCATTTAACGTTTACTTGGCAATGACATCATGTAGAGGTTTCAAAAGAAATAAATTCTATTTTAACATTGTTGTAGAACATTTTGGGATACATGTGGACTCATAATCATGTCTCATGACTTAGACATGTGATCAGTAAATCCAGGGCTAATGTGTGCTCCACAACATAGAAACTGTAACTTGGTAACAAATATAACTACGTTTTTTATGCACATTTAAAGACCGCCGTGTGCTTTAAGATGTACAGAATCTTTCCTTAATGTTACCTGTCATTGGGTCAAACAGCTGGTTGGCCTCGAGGTCAGTGAAGGTGGAGAAGCAACAGGGGCAGCGGAAGGATGCACGGTTAGTGGAGTCTCGTTCATCTGTCTCAATGCGCCGTCGCATGTGATCCAATTTGTACTTGACTACATTGACCAGCACCCTATTAAAACAGAAATCACAGATAAAGCAATTTAGTCTAATATTAACATGCGAGGATAAACTGTCTTTGACAAGAAAAACAGACTGTGTGATATGAGAGTTTATAGCATAATTTCAGTGTATTAAGGTACCTGTTTATGTGTATCAAGTAGAGATCTCCTCTCATAGGGGAGATATGAATTACATGAATATACTGATATTCTGATTAAGGCCAAGTCCTTGTAAATATTGTTAACACAAGAAAAATTAGTTATGCCATGATTGGCTTATGCTAGATGCATTATTTTCAACTATAACTCCAATGCAGCTATGTCAAAACATTATTTGTCAGCATGAGATTTTAAACACCCTATACTGTTAGATAAATGTAAAAAGAAAATAATCACAAAACCTGTAGTTGATGAAGTAATAGTTGTGTCGTGTTGTCTTGCCATCAGGGGCTGTCTCCACTCTCATGCGGCACTTGACAAACTTGTCAGCCTTCAGAGTGTTGAGTACTGAACGCAGCTGTTTGCGGTCAAACTTGAGCAGCTCAAGCATATCCTCCTCACGTACACATGGGTTGCGGATCAGCACATCTAGGGCTAAGGCATGCTCCACACCATAGAAACCCCTAACAACCTGCTTGGCTAGACGCTTAAGTGCTGCAGGGACCTCGGTCAGTAGCTCTGGTTCTATCATCTTCTGCTGTGGAGAGAGGAGGTTGAACAGGTATTAGTGAAAACGGGCTTGAAGGCAGGCTCCCTGTCTACAGATCTTGTGAAGTGAAGGCAGGTAGTCTGTGTGTGTGTGTGTGAAAGATAGAAAGCAGCAGAATATATTCAGTAAAATAATAAGAAATCCAAATCCTCTAAATCCATTTTCTAAATCATCCGTCCTTAAAAGGTGTTTTTTTTAATTTGGTAAGAGGCTACACAACTATAAAGCCCCTGCTATAGTGCTGGACAATATCTAAGGTTAATTTTTTTTAAAATGGCCAGTCCAGTTGCATTCAGATCAAAATACTGCCTGAATACATATTGGATACCATGCCACTAGCTACACTGACTAAAGTGGCCACTTAGCTAAACTAAAGTTAGCAAAACTCAACCAAAACCCAAAAAAGAAATTAATGCTTAATCACTGGTGAGGATTCTGTGTTAAGTCACTTTACAGCAAGGTCAGATCTAACGTAAATTTTACATTTTAATGTGATTCAGCGTTAACTAAACTTCCAGATAGCACGAAGTCAGCTGCTAAGCTAAGTCAATGTAAAACCGTTAGCTTGACAACTTGAAAACTGCTAGCTAACCTTACCCGGTTTTCTTTAAGTTCAACCAGTAAGAAGATAAATCCTCCGTTCCCTTAAGTCATTTCAGACTGTACGCTGATTTTGCCTCCGACAAACACCTCTAAAAGTCACAGGACACATTTGCACTTCTGAATTTTTAAACCATGAATGAAAGCTGCTTCGAGGGCTAACGTGTTGAATTACTTGTTTAGCGAGGAAAACCCGGAAAGAAAACTAGACCTCCAACGACAGTTTTCCTTCCTTCCAATTGGCTAATATTTAACACTTGCACAAAATAACCAATAGACGCAAAGGTATTTTGATTGATATGCCTCCTAACGAACGAGTCTTCTCTCTCACGCGAAGACATCAATCGTAACCAATCAGTTTATACATAAACTGTTACGGGCGGGGCTTCTAGTGTTTACTTCCGGGACACCGCTGTCATCAAACATGGCTTCTCTTGACAGGGTAAAAGTGCTAGTTTTAGGAGATTCTGGTAAGTTAATTCGACTCTCGCAAGTCAGACCCCTCATATTAACATGTCTACTCCTTTGTAAACGCATCTGTTGTTGCTGCACAGGTTTACAACTATTCCAATCTTTATTTACCAGAATTTGAACTCCTGTCAAAAGTCTGTCGCAGTGCCCATGTTACCTGACGCAACATCTTGTCTTCTGATAAATACGCTACAAAAAAATACCAACACATGATACCTGAATGGTGCATTTTAGCTCATTTAGATGTATTTTATTTGCGATTAAAACGCGTTTGTAGATGAGTGACTTTTACCAGCCAGTTGAAGATATTTAGTGGTGTTTTACGAAGTGTGGTTACACGAAGGACCTTTTTTATTGTCGTCTTTTGAACCAAGTGAACCATAAATAATTTCCTTGCAGGCAGCAGCGCCAGAATTTCATCAAGACTAAAAGTGACTGAAATCCATATATTAAAATCTATAAGCCAAATAGTATACCACAGAGTCAAAACGAGTATATTAAGGAGGCAAAACAAGCCATCAAATTCTCAGTTGCCTCGTGACATTTCTGGTCTTTTGCAGGTGTAGGTAAATCTTCCTTGGTCCATCTTCTGTGTCAGAATCAGGTTTTAGGAAATCCATCATGGACAGTTGGCTGCTCTGTGGATGTACGGGTAAGCAAACTTAACACACAACATTTAATAATAACTTAAATTAACTGCACTTTCCTGTTAAAGAAGCCCTACTACTCTATATATCATTCTTCATCTCTTGAAATTCATGTCTGTGGGATCGACCAGTATGTAATTTTAACAGCCAACAATTATTCATTTTAATCCTTTACTCAATCAATCATTATCAGTGAATATTTCTCATTAATAACATGTTTAGTTGAATTAGCGTTATATAAAATATATGTTCATGTGATCTCGCAACTTGACTTCATCATCAGTCATCTGAGAAATGCATTACACTGAGTTACAGATGTTTTAGTGAAATAATTAAAAATAAAGTACTTAAAGGATAATGGTAACTACAGGTACAGGACTATAAAGAGGGAACGCCTGAGGAGAAAACCTATTACATTGAACTTTGGGATGTGGGAGGATCTGTCGGCAGTGCAAGCAGTGTGAAAAGCACCAGAGCAGTCTTCTACAATTCAGTGAATGGTAAAGTTTTTTTTTCTGATTTCAAACCAGTCTTCAGTACTGTAGTATGTAAACTAATTATTTTAACACGTTCTGTCATTTTTGTTTCTTTAAGGAATTATATTGGTGCATGACTTGACGAATAAGAAATCCTCCCAGAATCTTTACCGATGGTCTTTAGAAGCTTTGAACAAAGATTCCTCTCCAACAGGAGTCATTGTCTCAAATGGGTGAGTAGATGTGTTCATCTTGACTTTTCACAGGCTGGAGAACGTATACACACGGATTCTTCTCCAAAATCATCATGCATTTGATTACAGGAGGATTTATTCATATTCTTTTCACCCCCAGTGACTATGATAGAGAGCAGTTTGCTGAAAATCCAGTGCCTTTACTGTTGATAGGCACCAAATTTGACCAGATCCCAGAGAACAAACGCAATGAGGTTCTCACTCGCACGGCCTTCCTGTCTGAGGACTTCAACGCGGAGGAGATCAATCTCGTAAGACAATGTTTTTATTCATCCAATCTCTGACCCCAGGCCATGTAAAGTGTGAAGAATAACTGTTTCAATTATTTTTAATGTAGAAATATTGGTTTATTACTATTTATAAACGCATTGTTCAAAGATGACAGAAGCTTCAGTGCCTTGGATATTTAGCATAATTTTCATATTTGAGGATATGAATTTCAGTTCAGAATCACCTACAAAACTGATTACTCAACAGTGAAATTAAACTATTATGTGTGTTTTCTTTTATCACAAAAAACAAAACTCAGAGTGAGTTTTTACACCACATGTCCAGGACTGGCAAATCTCTGACTTTGGTGACACCTAGTGGTAGTATTATGGAAGAAAAAGGAAAAAAAAACAAAAACATAGGATTCTTTAATTTTTCTGCAAACAAATATGTGCAATTACAGTAGAACCATTTGAAATCTGCTGTATTAATGTTCACATTTAGCACATTGCAGGCTTAAATCTTTTCTTCTGTGGCTGAAGTGCTATTTTGTTTTCCCAGGACTGCACCAACCCACGGTATCTCGCTGCAGGCACATCAAATGCAGTGAAGCTTAGCAGGTTTTTTGACAAGGTGAGAAACTCTGTGTTCTCTAATGTGACACAGAGCTTTTTACTGTTTCTGTAGAAAATGCCTTCACATGTTCTTATAACTTGTGGTGGGGATTTACTCACAAGGGTAGGATGAAACGCCTACCATCATCAGGTCATTTTGCATCCTCAAGTTACACACAGAGTGGGTGACTTTAAATGTCATTGTAGCACAAAACTTTCTTTTCACTGTTCATATAGTGATATATGAGATTTGTATTACACTTGATGAGCCTTTCTCTATTTACAGGTAATAGAGAAGAGATACTTCACAAGAGATCCAAGTCAGGTGAGTTTTACATGTCCGTACATTTGCCATAGAGATGAATACAATAATAAAACAGTACAACAAATCTGTCATCAGTACAAATGAGATTTCAGTAGTAATTGATGACTGGTTAGGTTAAATTTTAAGAGAAACATTTTCATTTAAAACAGCACATTTCTTTCACTTTCTCTGCAGATGACGGCTTTCACAGACAGAAAACGGTTCAACTTCAAAAGTTTGCACTATGACTGACAAACCTCATGCCTGTTGGCCTTTACACCTCAAGTCAACCATCACAGTCACTGAGTACATTTCCGCTATTATTATTATGACAGCATTCTGAATTTGACAGGTATCATGTAAATGGCATATTCCATTTGAATCTTCTGGATCTGGCCTTTTTCTAAATGGAGCATTTTCTGACAAAGACGTGGGATACGTCGATAATATTCTGGTTTTATGAGGATTCTTTAGTGAAACCAAAACATACTGTGCATGTAAACGTAGTCAGTGACATACTTTGTATAATTGTCCTTTGTGTGTCCACCTTTACTTCTGAACATGCATTCTGTTAGTTTAATTTGCAGTGATGGGAAAACTCAAACAAATGTGGTAAAAATGTATATTCTTAAATAGCAGAAAAAAAGAGACAAATCTTGCACATTGATTCTGCCAAAAGAAGTCAAGCACACTTTATTGTAGGGAATAGGATGTACATTAAGATAAAATACACAGTGTCCTTTTCCCTCTAGATTCTGATAATTGATTTAATTAGGCTTTTGCCACATGAAATTAATTCACATATATCAACTTAAAGAATTACTTTTTCCTAGATTTCTACATGTAAAGTAATGTTAGGTAATAAGCAACTGAATAAAGGGTCGTATTATTGGCCACTGAAAGGTGGTTCATTCAACATTCCCAAATACCTTCATCACTTTCTTAATCCAGGGGATATAGAAGGAGATTTTAGTAAAGACATGGGGATACTTTGGATTACTACAGTCATCTTTGAGGGTAAAAGCTGTGATACCCTGAGGCGTCTTGTTGCAGATGAGTGGTCCACCGGAGTCTCCCTAATGAATAGACAAGAAAGAGATTTCAGCAAGTATTCTGTGGAAAGATTATACTTAATTTTTATACAAATAAAGGAAAACTACAGTTAACTGTGATTTCTCTGATTGCAAAACTTTTAATGTAAGGAGCATTATTAGTATATTAAAGTACCTCAGTTGTATGAAATTGTCTATTTTTCATTTGTTAGTCTGTGTTAGTCTGTTGGATTACCTGGCAAACCCCTCCAGTTTTCTGGGCAAATCTGGTGCATATCATAGTGGTGTCATTGAAATATATGTCCCATTTCTCTTCGCACACAGATCTGAATTGAACCCTCTCCGTGGCCTCCTTGAGTACGTCTGAGGCAATCCCATTGGCTGTGGTTCTTCCCCAACCATCAGCTGAACATTTAATGTTGGCTGGGATCTTTCCATCTTTCCTAGGTAGTCGAATGGTCTTAACATACTTATTCAGTATGGCGTTGTTTTTTAACTGCACAAGAGACAGTAGAACATTTGTCATCCTACTCACCAAGCAAAAGGTGCATTTATGTGCTCTTGAAGCCACTTTGAAACAAATGTTTTAAGGTCAGGCACAAACAGAGGAAACCCCCCCCCACATCTTCTCCCACTTCAGTGCAAATGTGTGAAATCACTTTGCTCGGTGCAAAAATGAAAATGAAATGGTAGCATCACAGAAAGGTTCTTCTTTCATATACACTATCTAAAAGAATGTTGTTTTTTTTAAGCATAAATCAAACTGTAATATAAGTTTTCAAAAGTTTTCATTTACCTTAAGGAGCATAATGTCATCATTAAATTCTCCAGTGTAACCTGGATGCTGAAAGTACTCTGCCACTTGGATCCACTGTTGACTTGGCTCTTTCTTGGTTATATTATGTGCTCCTAGAACGACTCTCATTGTCTCAGACCTGACAAAGAAAGAAACAAATGTAATGTACACAGGTATATTTCCTACAGAAACTCATACCTTTCAGTCTTATGAACTCATACCTATTCATTCTATTTCTGTCAGGGGTATATAGTACCAGCAATATCATTTTACAACAAAACAATTTTGTATAAAATGCATGACACAACTTATTGGGATCAGGAGATGTTAGATGAAAGTCAGGAAATAATCACAGTGTTAAATGAATGTCAGTTATGTAAAAGGGACAAATTATGAAAATGGTATAAAATACATGCATTGTGGAAGTATAAAAGCCACTAATCAATGAAACAGTCTATTTAAAAAAAAGATCTTAGGTGTTAAAGTCCACCGATTGCATAAGGTGATTCTTTGTTGCTCTTAATCCGAGCTATGGCATAGGCAACATAACAACATAATAATCCTTGTATATTAGTCAGCATTTAATTGTGCTGCATTTAGTTATTCTACCGCACTCTCTCTTGCTCATTAGACTTACTGTCTGCAGTGTGCTGCAGTTAAAACAAAGTCGTCCCGAATGAGAAACCCTCCACATACATGTATTCCATGATTCTGGAGTGACGCCATGTAGGGTCTGGAATGAGGCTTTACAACCTTCCCACCCACGATGCCAGTTTCAGTAGCCCCTCAAATGAATACAGAAGGCAAATTAATACATAGGAACAGAGTAGAACAATCATATTTGCTTTTGAAAAAAGTATTTAATTCCAACAGTCAGTAAAAGCTTTTTACTGGAAATAAATATTATCAAGAATCCCTTGTTAACCACCAATAATTCTGAAAGAATTTCATGTTATCTTACCAGCGATGGAGACCAGGCAAAAGACAGATATAATGCAGCATGCATTCATCATTTTGTAGCACAGGAATAACAGCGTAACAGTTTGACCCGCAGTACTCCCCCTGCTACCACCTTTTGTAGTCAACCTTCCTACCCCCATAACGGAAACATTGTGGGTAGGTCTCAAAGTGATTCTTGCTCAGAGTAGTTAAATTAAAATCACACCTTTTGTAGAGCAGCATGAGTGAGACCCTTATTTGAGTTGAATTGTTTGAGAACTTCAATGAATCACATGTCTGTCTTTGTCTTTCTGTAACTGGGGTGAATGTTAACATATTGAAACAAAACTGACAGAAATGTCTTCATAGGGGAACTCATTGGCCTCAGTTTGTATATCCTATAATTTATATAGTACACTAGATGGATCTACATATACTTATTTAAATATTAAGACAAGGCAAGTTTATTTATATAGCGCATTTCATACACAAAGACAACTCAATGTGCTCTACACATACAGGGAACAAAAGCAAAATGCTAAAACAATGAAAATAAAAGCCTAAAACAATGAAAGATCAAAAGGTTAAAAGTTACAAAATTTAAAAAAATGATGATTAAAAGAATAAACAATTAAAAGAATACTTAGTATTATTTCATACATAGGCGCATGAACAAAGGAATGTTTTTAAGTTGGATTTAATAGTTTCCACATTTCATGGAAATTTTTGTAAATTTCGCATCGACTGGCAGTTCCGTTTGTTTGCAGTGTAACAGCTAAATGCTGCTTCTCCATGTTTAGTGTGGACTCTGGTCTCAACTAGTTGACCTGAGTCAGTGGATCTGAGATCCCTACTAGGTTTATAATCTCTAAACATATCACAGATGTACTCTGGAGCTAAACCATTCTGTGATTTGTAAACTAGCAGCAGGGTTTTAAAATCTATTCTGTAACTCACTGGAAGCCAGTGTAAAGATTTTAAAACTGGTGTGATGTGCTCTGTTCTCATAGTCCTGGTTAAAACTCTGGCAGCAACGTTCTGGATGAGCTGCAGCTGTTTAACACTCTTTTTGGGGAGTCCAGTCAGAAGACCATTACAGTAATCAAGTCTACTGGCGGGGATGACCTTCTCCTGGTCTTTTTGGGACACAAAACTTTTAATTCTGTTGATGTTTTTAAGATGGTAAAATGCTGTCTTGGTGACAGATCTGATCTGTCAAAGGTCAGATCTGAGTCTATTGACACGCCAAGGTTACGAACTTGGTCTGTGATTTTTAGAGCCCGAGACTCAAGGTATTCATTAATGCTGACCCTCTTCGCTTTGTTGCCAAACAGAATAATTTCAGTTTTGTCTTTATTTAATTGAAGAAAATTGTGGCTCATCCAGTATATACAAATTGAACAGAAGAGGTCCAATAACTGACCCCTGGGGGACCCCACAAGTCATACTCATTCAGATTCATAGCTGCCCATTGTAACAAATTAACTCCGGCCTTCTAAATAAGACCTAAACCAACTGAGGACTGCTCCTGAAAGTCCAACCCAATTTTCCAACGTGTGCAACAGGATTCTCTGATCTATATAGTCAAATACAACACTGAGAACTAGCAAAACCAGAACTGATATGTGACCAGATTCAGTATTCAACCTTATGTCATTTAACACTTTAACAAGTGCTGTTTCAAAAAGTTGTTGAGCTGATTAAATACAATTTCCTTAATAATCTTGGATGTAAAAGAGAGGTTTGAGAAAGGTGTATAGTTGTTCATTATAGAGGTATCTAGAGTTCTCTTTTTTAAGAGTGGCTTTATGGCAGCTACCTTTAGTGATTCTGGGAAAATCCGTGATATGAGTGAGCTGTTTACTATTTGTAGTAGATCAATTTCTATTGAGGTAAAAATTATTTTTAAAATGTCAGATGGTATTATGTCTAGAGTGCATGTTATTGATTTCAAATGTCGAACTGTTTCTTCTAGGATTTTGAAATCAATCATATTAAATGGTGACATCATGTTTGAGTTATTTCTAGGTTTTGGACACAGACAGTTTCCTTGTTTGAGTGTGTGGCGTTAATGTTGAGTCTAATGGTTTTGAGTTTTTCACTGAAGAAGTTGGCAAATTCATTGCATTTCTCTGTGCAGAGAAGTTCTGGGCTAATCTGTTTAGGAGGATTTGTGAGTTTATCAACTATAGCAAAGAGAGTGTTGGAGAATTGTTGACGTTCTTGTTAATCATGTCAGATAAACACAGACTTTGTTTATATAGCTCATAATGAATTTGAAGTTTAGTTCTCCTCCACTTACGCACAGCCTTTCTGCATTCACTTTTTAGGCTTTTAACCATTGTGGTGTTTCTCCATGGTGTTTTCTGTTTGGTCAAAGTGTTCTTGATTTTGATTGGTGCAGCAGCATCCATTACATTTAAGATTTTCAAGTTGAAATGATCCAAGAGTCCATCAACTGACTCTGCACTCATTGTTGGTGATGTAGCTATGGCCTCCATAAACTGAACACTTGTTCTCTCATTAATGTACCTTTTCTTAACAGAGAAGGAGGTTGTTTGAACATTCTGAATGATCAGTAAATCAAAGAAGATACAGACAAGACCAAGTCAGTAACCACAACAGAGGAATTATCAACACCTTTGGAAATAACCAGGTCCAAAATGTGGCCTCGAGTGTGTGTAGGCTGTTGTATATGTTGCAAGAGACCAAAGGTGTCCATTACAGAAGAAAGTTATTTGACTTTACCATCCATCTTATTATCCATGTGAATGTTAAAATTCCCAGTTAAATAAACTATAAAATAGTTAAAATCAGTGGAAATAACTGACAGTAATTCATCAAATTCATCAATAAGATGTGCACAGTATCTTGGAGGTCTTTATATGATTAAAAGCAGAATTTTGGGAGCACCCTTTAAAATAAAACTAAGATATTCAAAAGAACTAAAATCACCAAGTAAAGTCTCTTTACAGAGGAACATATCTTTGAATAAGGCATCTACTCCCCTCCTTTCCTGCCACTTCGACACTTCATATAAGTAAAATATTGCTGCTTGTTTAAAACAGTAGCACTTGTACCTTCTGTTAACCATATCTCTGTCAGAAAAAGGAAATCTAAATTATATGAAGTTATCAAGTCATTTACTAACAGAGATTTGTTTGCCAGAGATCTAATATTGAGTAAAGCTAGCTTTGTAGAGATAACAGAAGCCTCTGTGGCGGTCTGGGCTTTACATGGTACAGGTAACAGATTATACTGATTTATCCAATAAATTGAACACACTTGATTCCTTTATTTACTAACTAACACCGGAATCGTACTGGGTCCCAGCTTGTTCTCAGAACAGCTGTTAGTAGTAAGTCTACTGTAGCGGGGACCCTGAATACATCATGGCATGTTATCTTTGAATGTCAAAAGGCTGATCCTCATGCCGTCTGGGTGTGTTGAAAGAATGGTTGGCAATATCTCTGTCAGCTCCCTGACAGATGTATCAGCCAATGTTAGGTTTTCAGTCTTTGCTATTCTTACATGCTGTGTTATTGAGTCCCCAATCAGAATAGTATCTATTTCATTTTGGAGTGGAGTTGGAATGTCTTTTCTAGCCCTCAGCCTGGTGGTGGTTTTGGGGCTTTTCCTTGGGATTTGGTTGGCCCTTGGCTGAGTTTTGGGGCTATTCCTTTGGTTCTTGTTAACCCTTGCAGTGCTTACAGTATGATTAACTGTCTTAGATTCATCATCACACACGTTATTTATAGTCAGTGAATCATACCTGTTGTGCAATGAGAGTTCAGGTGAAGCTCTCAAATTTAGTTTCCTGCTGGATTTTCCTCTGCAACGGACAACATCAGACCAAGTCCTGGCTGGGGTTGATGACTTTGGCCTTGCACCAGTGTTGTGCCAGTAGGAAGAATCAGTAGGAAAGTCCGGTTTGGGAGCTTCCCCAGCTATTCCAGTGTCATTCGGACACATCCACGGGAGTGTGTCAGCCAGATCTGTGGTGGGAGGCTCCACATCAGATATGATCCCGCATAGAAAGATTTCAGTCTGTCCAGCTTGTACAGAAGCTGCCATAGAGTCAATGAGTTGCGCGTTCTCACGAATATGAAGCGGCGTTTCGATCTTCTTTTCAAGCAGCTACTAAAAAAGAATCAATCCAGTCTTCGTGTTGTTCACATGGTAAAATGTTACCTGTATTTATATACCTGCATTTTCAAGTAGCTTAACCTAATAGTCGATTGTTCTTAAAAATACATTTTTGAGTGTTTTATTATGGTGTCAGACTTGTAGTTCAAATAAAATTGATTGTCATGATGTTGAAGATGTAATTATGCCTACGGTTTCACAAACATGGACTAAGACCAACAGTTGTGGAGTCTTACAAGTTTCGGTCTTTATGGACCACAGAAAACATGATTGGACATAGTTGGCCCACATATTTTTCTTACCTAAACATGTTGAATTTTTTAGAGAGAAACATACACGATTAAAATGCATTATGTTTTTGCTTGACCTTTGAGTAGTGGAGTAAAACAGATAACGATAATTGAGATGCTTTTCATTATTATGTGATATTGGAGAAAGTATGAGTAGTGTAGCAATTTATTCAGGTTGCAATTCATCTTTTTCAGCGATGTCTAATGAAGAAAACTTAATATCACAGTACAGTGCACTAATGTCCATGGCAATGTAAAGGTGACCGATTTAATTTATATATGACAGGACAGAAGGCTATTTTAAAGCAACTTTTAAGACCGCCTCAGTTGTTTTTTGCCTTTTCACTCTGACGTGGTTGAACAGCCATACCAAGGATTTTGTGTATTTAATCAAATTGCTGTAGATTTTGGCATGTAGTCCCTGTGTAGTTTGTTTCATGTAATGTCTTTGTGGCAGCCCACAGGATGAGGACTCA
Source organism: Coranthus polyacanthus (assembly GCA_037367275.1). Taxonomy (NCBI): domain Eukaryota; kingdom Metazoa; phylum Chordata; class Actinopteri; order Kurtiformes; family Apogonidae; genus Coranthus; species Coranthus polyacanthus. Next base: position 22,895,136 of record JAPQRN010000015.1, read on the forward strand.
TTTTCAGATTTCAGCCTCTGTAAGTAGAGGAAGTAACCAACAGACCAAACCCACAGCCCTCATAGTGTGCAGATAGGGCACTATGTAAAAAGGGATTTTCAGTTTGAGTAAGACTGTGGTGACTCACTCTATACAATCAACTGGTCCAGTTCACTTCAGATAAAACAGAAATTTTTATACATCCACATGTCTTAACTCCCCCCACTACAGTCAAAGAGGTGCAGTGAAGATGCTCAATAAACATTGTTTTCGGGCAGGGCAGCAGGTGATGTATGTACACAGCTTTGGTTGACAGAAAACCTACAGCAGCCTGAGAGTTGGAAATAAACTGTGACTGCGGTCTCCCTAATAACACAAATACTCTCTAGGAAAGCTGTCAGTGGTTGTACTTAGTGGCTTTCTGGTTATAGGTCACACATCACTGGGATGTTTGTAGTAAAATGATAAGGTTCAGTAATAAACCACACTCCATCTTTTCAACTTCGGTGAGATGCATATGTGCTACTTTAACAAATCAGCAGTTCTTTGGACCTGTTGACGCACAGGCCACTAATATAACTACTAGTGTGTTATATCTGTCTTTGTGTTGACCGTAATTAATAAAACAATTAAAAAAAACTAACAAGAAGGCACTCAATAGAGCACATACTTCAACCAAGGCCCCACAGTCTTGTAATTCAGTCAAATGCTTTATCTTGCAGTGTTCAAAAATGTAAGGTGTTCTTAGCCCATGCACTACTCTTAATTACTCAATAATGTTTGCATAATCCTGCTGACAGACAGACAATCAGACATACATAAAACATAACCTAATAGATAGATGGATAGACAGATGCAAACCATTGGGATGAATAAAGAGCAGAGTGAACATAGATTAGGCAAAATTCAGAGTTGTACTTAAAGTCCGCTGTGTACATTGTGAACAGGAAGGAAGCCAAAGCAGTCCCCAGTGGAGCTCCAGTGCTACTGATCCAGGAAACAAAGGGAGGGTCCACCCGAATCCCTTTGATCTTTTCTCTTAGTACTGTATAAGCTATATCCCACCCACTTGTTACTGCGACCAGTAAAACCAACACAACCAGATGATTCACAACGGAAAGCGAGGAGATGTTCTCTAGAATTTTATTTTAAAAATATTGAACACATAAATATAATACTTTTTTATTTTATTTCTGAGGATGATTGAATCATTGTCAGTGCCATGTTATTCAAGAGTTAAACAGATGGGCCAGTGTTTCTTCAATTGATACATTACAATATCATCATACATTACACTAAAACACACACATTACGCAATACACCAGTTTTTAAACCCAATTATTCTCCATTAGGATTTAGGAAACAGAATGAATGTTGCATTAGACAAACTACTGTTGCTTCTTCTTTACAGTCCCCTTTCTGCAACACTTCCGGATG
>JAPQRN010000015.1:22896651-22906850 GCA_037367275.1 Coranthus polyacanthus
AGAACCCGGAGAGAACCCACGCAGACACGAGGAGAACATGCAAACTCCACACAGAGAGGCCCCAGCCGGCCGGTGTTTGGTTCGAACCCAGGACCTCCTTGCTGTGAGGTGACAGTGCTAACCACCGCATCACCGTATATCAATTACAGACTTGAAAATGTCTTTAAGGAAATACTCTACTATACCAGCTACTTATGTAAAGAATAACAAAATATATTGCACAGCTGTCTACTTTGATCATTGGAACAAAATTGCACGCTAACAGAGATGCAACACGGCAGATGAATATACTGTAAACCCCATTTGCAGAAAAGTTTGGGCATTTTCCTAAATGAAATAACTAAAATCTGCAATTTCTTAATTTGCTTGAACCTTTATTTAACTGACAAAAGTACATACAATAGATTTTCATTGTTTTCACAAATTTAAACAGACAAATTTGAGGCCTGCAGCTAAAAAAAAAAAACGATGAGACAAAGACAAAATAAGACTGAAAACTTCAGATTCCACAATTAGCAGGTTAATTGTTAACAGCTGAGGGGATCATGATTGGATTCCACTAAAGGCGTCGGCTGTGTTCACATGGACAGCCTTAGTGCTCAGTTCTGACTTACTGCTCAGATCAGTTTTTTTTTTGTTTAGCTGTTTACATTATTTTTTTAAATGTTGCCAATATCAGATTCCAGTGTGAACTGGTCACAGCCTTGAACTGAGCCATGTGCACAAAAACAGTAGAGTTAGAAGTGTTCAGATCATTCAATTCAGTAAAAGTACTAATAGAAAATACTCCACTACAAGTAAAAGTTGTGCATTCAAAACCTTATGTTTAAGCTAAAATATGTATTATCGATATTGATCGTGCAGTAAAAAGGTCCCTGTCAGATTTGGGCCACTGCACTGCGAACATAGCCTTTCTCTTTACAAGGATGGGTCATAGCTCAACACTTTGACAGACTTCATGAGAACCGTCAGTCAGTTCAAAAAGACTATTTGTCAACACAAACACAAAGAAGTTGTGTAAAGGCCAAACCACTGTTGCATGTGTGTGACCTTCAACCCTCAGGTAGCATTACATGACAAACTGTCAGGTTCCTGTGATGAATATAAACAAACAGGCACAGGAGAATATTGGAAAACCATTGTCACTTAATGCAGTCCATCGCTGTATTCAGAATGTCACTTGAAACTCACACAAGGAGGAAGCCCTGTAACAATTTTGAGCCTGAGCTCATCTCAGATGGACTGAAAGACAGTGGAAATGTGTGCTGTGGTCAGACGAGTCCACGTTTCAGCTGGTTTTCAGGAGACATCAGGTTCAGTGTGTCAAAGATTAAAAGGACCATCCAGACTCTTATCAGTGAAAGGTACAAAAGTAGCATATGTGATGGTCTGGGGCTGCATCAAAGTCCACATGTCTGATCTGCATATGTGTGACGGCACCATCGATGTGAAGATATAGATTGTATTTGAGACATTTGCTGCCATCAAATCAGCATCTTTTCCCTGAAGTCTATGGTTATTTCATCAGAACAATGTCAGACCTCATTCTGCACCAGGTTCAACAGCATGGCTTCATAGTCACAGAGAGTCTTTTGCTGGACTGTCCTGTCTGCAGAGTCCACATCTGTCTCCTATTGACAATGTATGGACATCATGAAGACAAGAATCAGACATCGTCCACCATGGACTGTTGAGCAGGTCAAGAAGTAAACAACAAGAATGGACAAAAATAATAGTTGTCCAAACATAACATAATGTTCAACTAGTTACATGAGTCAAAAAGTCTGTGACAGAATCATTCGTATACAGATGCTGTTTATATATTCTCTTATATTATTCACTCCACTGAGTGTTCATATAATGTATTCACATACAGTACCTTAAAGCTGGTGATGCTACATTTTGAAACCTCTAAAATAAAATTTTCTCAGATAATAAAGGTAGACAGATGCATTACCTGAAGCTGGTTAAGTGGATCAATAATGTGGTCACATGATGCATCCATGAGGAGAAAAGGAAAAAGAGTTTAGAGTGAATCAGAAAGATGACTTTCTTTCTTCTGTTATTGCATCCCTTTTTTTCTTACCTTTTCTTTCCTTTCACCTTTCACCATGGTGTATAATGTTGATATCTTGTCACTTGTAAATATTGTAAAGAGGCCTTGCAATAATAATAATAATGAAAAGAAAGAAAAAAAGAGATGACAGTTTTAAAGTTTCCAATGACCAGATTGTTTAAGAAACTGCACATGGATAAATCACTTGAACCATCACTGTTGCTTCTAAATATTCCAAATTGGAGATATTTGGAATTTGTCACAGTTACAACATATATCTGTCAACGCAACGGGTGCCAGACCCGTACTTCAAAGTAAATAAATTGCATTATCACTAATACAACTGAGTATTTAAATGTATAGATGGATGATGGATGAAACACTCGGTTATAATAATAATAATCACCAGAAATCACAGTTTAGATTTATTACTGCTGTGCATGTCAACTCTAACGGTGGTGGTAAGTTAGCTAACAAACTAATATTAAAACAACAGACTGTAAACCTGAATGGAATTTGTTATGAATATGTGATACATGTCAGACAGCATCAGAAACATAAACTTCCGTTTGTTGAATAACACCTGACAGTGAGCAGGTTAAGACTGTTAGATTTACAGACTCATCAGAGTTAAAGTGATCTCTTTCTGAAACAGAAAACCTAGACTTTACCCAGTGGTGAGCAAAAGCTTTCATGTTGAGTTTTCACTAAACATGTTCTGAAACAAGCCACATGATGCCACACTTTAGCCCCTAATATTCCCAAATTTCACTCACTGTAGACAACAATAGTTAGAAAACTATGATAGGGCTGAATGAGAAGAGGGGAAATGGGGGGAGCAGCAGGTCAATAGCTGGAAAGTTTTAAGCCAAAAAATGCGGCCACACCCAATCAGTAATGTTACAGCAGGTGTTTTCCATCGTGTTTGGTAACAAGTACCACCTAATGTGACATCACTCAGGAGGTATATTGGAAGGTTTCAGGCCATAGAGAGCAGCACAGCAGCGGTTTTCTGCTCCGTTGAATTCACTGGTGACTGACTGCTTCACAGTAAGTCATAAGAGACACTGGAGGGGTCAGACATCAGGTTCAAGGTTTGATGGTATTGTGACTACAAGTCTGGTTATCACGTTATCACTAAGTACATGACTGTGACATGACCCTACATTTATGAAGATGGTTTTTCCCTCTTTTCTTCTCCTTTTTTCTCTGACTTTCTTCCTCACACATACATCATTTTGCTTAGTTCCCCCTCGGATTTCCCCTCTCTTCTCTTTCATACTCTGACTCACACACAAATGCAGACATCCGCACACATATACAAAAACAAATTATCTTGTATCAGCCTAGCAAAGTGGGCCTGGCAAAAATTATAAGACCCCCCTCTCCTGCTTACTCCCACCTGCTACTACTCAACCTTTTTAAAAAGCATATACACACACCCTCCTCCTTGTGCTCTTCAGTACTCTGCTCTGACACACACACACAAATGCATGGGGAGATGTTGTCATCATGAATGAGGCAACAGCTTCTGAGCTCAAGGTTACAAGGCAATAAAACTGTTTGGCGTACTTCATGGGAAGACTTTTGTTAAGCCGAGGAACAAACTGTGCTTCCGACTGGGGGCTGAATTTGAATTCTGCTCATCCATAGAAATCAGACAGGGGAGGACAAACAAGGTCACATATCCAGTGTTTTCTTACGAGGATAGTAGAGCAGAAAAGAAGATTTGAATAGGCGCCACCATTTCCTAAAGCTGGGCTCTCAACCACTCAGCCAATTTTCATCACTGGTCACAAACAACAGCATTGTTTTGGACTCAGGTCCTCGGTTCCCAGGGAGGAACACTGTACCTCCTCAACACTCGGCTCCCTTTTGGAGTTGTCCCTCCTTGTCCCGGGGTAATTACTGTAACTGTCACTTTTTTTGTTCTTTCTCATCGAAGGAAGAAAATGGAAAGTCTTTTCTTTCCCCCCAGCTCTTCATTCTTCTCGCCATCCCCTCCTCTGCTGCCCCGCGTGCGCGGCGTAAACTGTGTCCACTTCAATTACGACCTCATTTCTGAGTAGAGAGGGGCTCTGCAGGGGGGGGGGGATGCTGATCTACTGGCATGCTTCAGTGAGTGTGTGAGAGTGTCTGTGACGTGCATGTGTGCCTGTGGATGGGTTGTGAGTCGTAAGTAGGGGGCATGACCTGAGGATGGACTGTTATTGGGTGAGGGTTGTCCCACCCAAACCATGGCCCTCAATCTCATCCAATGGCCCCCCGCCACCAGAAGATCCACAAGTCTACACACACACTCACAAAAACACGACCACATCTCAAGCAACCGTATGCCATACTTCATTAACACAACCCCAATGTCTCACTGTGCATCTCTAGCCCTTCCTCTTTTTTCCAGTGTTTTCCAACTTGTGCAGTTTTTGTCTTTTTGTCTCTCTGCAGTGCAACATGTCCATCCACGGTCAGCGGGGTGAGTGCTGGTGTGTTAACCCCTTAACTGGAGACCAGATTCCAGCAACGCCCAGAGTCAGAGGAGATCCCAACTGTTACCAGTTTCAGGAGGAACTCAGAGTGATGCCCACTGCTGCAACTTTCCACTAGAACCATTCAGCACATTGATGGCATTCTGTGTTTTTACAAGTTGTTTTTCTTCAGTATTTGGAATCTCCAAGAACGTGGCCATTAATATGTATTAGGTACACTGTAATAAATGATTCTGTGGTCATGTAAAGTTAAAATAATCCATTAGTTAAAATATATTCAATGTAATTTCTCCTTGGTTATGTGGCAATTATTTAAGTAAATGTTAAAAAATGTGAATTCTAGTTCAGTAAAATAGATGCATCCAGTTTTCATGAATTCCACCTAATGCCATCAGCAGCTTTTAATTGAAAAGCTCCTCCTGTAAATGATTATTTGGTCATGTAGATTTCAAACCATGTATTAGGTCAAATATAATCAATACATTTGTGTCCTTCATTTTGTGGCAATTAAGTAAAAATTAAATACAAATATTTTGGTTTAAATCTGCTTATTTTAGTTAAATAAAACATAAGCTTTCTGTTGATGTAATTCCAAGAATATTGGAATATAATGAAGATAATATAAAATAGATGCATTTTGCTTATACTTATATACATATTTATATACATATTATATATATATATATACATACTATATTTTTGATATATAGAATTAGTTTTTAATTAATTTCTTTGTGTTTTCTACTGATATTAAACTATAAAGGCTGTCATTTAAATTATACACCATATCACCATATCAAGTAGACATGGTGTATATGTTCAAACAGTACAAAGTTGCTTTATGTCAAGTGTATTTATAATTAGGTTAAGACTGGTGTAATTCTACATTAGATTTTTAAACAAATATTATAAACAAGTCCCCTGCAGTTAATGTCATTCCAAATGCACTAACCTCAGTCAGAAAAAAAAATGTTTCTACACACTGTTTCATTTACTTCAACAGTTTGGCACTGTAAATTTAAAAAGCATTACTCCATATTCACATAGTGGCTATTTTCCTCTGATGTCATGTTGAGGGTGTGATGCTCAAATGCTGTGTTTATGTCATATAAAAGCAGGGAATCTGACAAACTGTCATCTGCTTAACAACTGATCAGCAACTGAAAAGTCAATGGATAGTGAAGATCCAGAGGGACATCAGATCATAATTCAAGGTAAAACAATGTATTTGACAACCCATTAACTATCATTAGAGATCTAACGTTAGTACTCAACTACTTTCTAGCTAACATTATTGTTTGATATGATAGGAAAGGTGTCAAATCATTCTGAAATCTGTCCTGTCTTTTCACAATTAATTGAAGGCTATCATATCAAACAGTAAAGTTAAAATTTTCACCATCCATTGTCTGCTGATCAATGTCAGATTCCCTGCATCCATACCACATTAAGCAGGATGACACTATCCTTTTGATAACAGTATTTGAGCTTCATTCGAGTTGGTCCCTGTGCGCCGCTCAGTGGCGGCCCACTTCTCCTAATGGATGGACAAGAAACACTTTTTCCTTTCCTTCCTTTTACTTTTTAGGGTACTGTAAGGGTGTGCCTAAGTCACATTTAAAGACTGGACATGAAGGTGCAGGATTTCAGGAATTTATTTGGAGCTCATGGTGGGGTAAACAGTCCAACCCCCCCCCAAAAAAAATTTGCAAGTGTACATTAAAATTATTTAAAAAACAAACAAAAGTGACAAATTAATAATTAAATATGAGGGGAAAAAAAGCCAGCCAGCTAGGCCCAATCACTATTAGGGCTCTAGACAAAGGGTTTCTTCTTCCCCTCCACTGATCCTCCTCACTCCACAACTTTAAAAAAAAAAAGACCTCCAGGAGCTTCTATGCGCTGGGTTAAATAGCCAGTAGCTCCATGGTTAAACCAATCAACAATGGTCCTTTTGAGGAATAAAACTATAAATGGTCATATCCAACAATTTGAACAACACATCACATGTTCAAAATATATATAATATCATCACAATCCTGATAGGCCTGTAAATACACTTTAATTGTCCTTGGGCCCAAAACCCAGTAACCTCCCCCCATGCTGCACTCCCCAGATGGTTCCTTTTGGGCATCCCCGGCTATAAAACCCAGGGACACTGTGCCTCTTCCTCTTTTGCTAGTCTGAGCTGCTACAGGTGAATGCATGGATAATGGCTAAGCACATGAGTTATTGAAACTGATAATTAAATAGTTCAAATAGAAAAATACTGCGGATGTTACTGTAAAAATGCGGTTAATTATTAACAAAATTCATAACTGTGGATATAAACCATACAAAAATAAATCTCTCTCTTGTTAGTAGCCAGTAGCCATGAGCTAGGCCTCTAAGGCCTAGACTCGCACCACTCCAAAATGACCTGGCACAGGCTAGCACTGTGACTGGTACTATTTTCAACCATGGATGCATTTGGTCTGTCAGCGGTCAGTATTTACAGTCATTGGTCAGACTCAGATTTTTGAGAAACAGAAGAGTAATTTACAACTATGCCAATACAGGCAACTCAGTACTTAAATGGGAAGCCAGACATGTTTCTACCAAACAGAGTGATCAGAGTGGTCATTTTTATATACGGGGGGTTAATTTATTTACATATCATGACATACATTTCGCATAGAACATGAAGATTACGCAGTGAAAAAGCAAGGTTTATTTTTTGGAACATTTTTTTTTTTTCCCAGGCTTTTGTACTGTGGTTAAAGGCATCAGCCAATCAAGTTATGTGGAACAGACATCATGTTACAACAATGGTGGACCTGGAAGATAAAGGCATGTCCAACCTTTGGTTTGTTGGGATCTGGTCACCCTAGGGAGCCCACATGGAAATGTGCTGGTAGTGATTGTGATTGCCCCTGACAAGATGTACAGCATTTGTTTTACTTTTACAGGTTGTGTTGTTCCATGTGGAGCTCCATGCAGCCAAATAATTTGTTGCCATCAGGAGTTCCATCCTGTACATACACTATTCTTGCTACAGTTCTAGGAACATGGACTTCTTTGCAGGTGTCAAAGAAAAATAGATTGAATGTCTGATTCTTATAGAGAAATAAAACATATCTCCAATGTTCTTGTTAAGTTTAGGTGATGGTATCATCCTTCATTCATTCATTCATTTTCTGTAACCGTTTAATCCTCTGGAGGGTCGCCGGGGGGCTGGAGCCGATCCAAGCTGACATTGGGCGATGTTTGATGGTGCAACTGAACAAAATTGTCACAAAACCTCCAACAAAGAGGCCATGATGAGTAAGTCAGTGTGGATAGTCATTTGCTAACATTTGAAACATTTGGTACCTAATCTGAATGTGCTTGCTTACACTGCAGTCAATAGTACACAAGATTTTAGGAAAGCTAAAATGAAGATTCCAAAGTAACATTGTTAGTAGCTGTCCACTAAATCTCACAGTAATGCTGGTTCACCTCTTTATACATTTCGATTGGTCAAATGCATCTTGCTGTTTGTTGTATTTTGTTTTGGATATAGTTTGCACTCGGTTTTGTGTTTTTTTTCTGGTAAAATAACTGAATTTTTCACATAAATAGCTCCTTATTTTCTTCCAAGGAGCGATAACACTAACAATTATTTTTTGTCCTAACCCTAACCAAGTTGTTTTTATGCCTAACCCTAACCAAACTGTAACTGTGGCATTGTCTAGATGTTGTTTGGACTACTCTGCACATTGAGAAATGTTGCTCTCTAAGCCTATGTATCCAAATGTGATGCCCTGACCAAGTGTCAGTATGTGACAAGATGGGAGTGAGAATGTGTCGCTACATATCACACACTGTAGTTTCAGTTCCCTTTTTTTATTGTGATTATATATAAATCCATATTTAACATAATCAGGGTCATATTTTACGTTTTGCTCTTTTTCCAGCAAAAAAAAATATTTTCAATCAAATGTTGGTGATACCATGTCAATGGCCAGTCTACTGCACACGTTTCACGCACAAAGTCTGACTTTAGACAGCTAGTGTAGACACTTTGGGTCACGTTATTTCAATCGACCTCACAAGAGGGGACAGTTTTAGGTGGGCAGGGCAAAGTGCAGGACTGCAGGTTTGAAAAGAAAAATAGAGGCCATTGGATGGAAAGAGAAAAGTATACAATTATACAATATTAATTCATCAGTCTTTCAAATCACAGTTGAGTTTTATGTAACAGCCTATATTTTTGTTATAGTTAACATTTAGCATTTACAAAATTAACACAACACTTCAGCACAGAGCACAGTCATTGTTCTGTGAAAGATGCATTCAAAAGTTCAACTGAAGTATAACTTTAGCAGTGTGTTTCAAAGTCAAATCAAGTGCGCCTGTTTCAGTGTTAGGAAGTCTGTTTTTCTTTCTATGGACAGTGTTTCCTTGCTGAGCTGCATATGTTCACTGGACAAAACACTGCCAGTGCTAATAAATCTACATGCAACTTCAAAGACTAGTATGCCCACTGGATCTGGCAGCCCCCATATTTGACAGTGGATTTGCATGAGAAGGCAACACTTCAAGGCTAACATGGAGAAGAGGAAAGATTACAGCAAGTATGTGTAGTGCATTTGGAGGGTATTGTTTTAAGGCAGACTTTAAGTTGTTAACCCTTACATATTGTTCATATTCTATACTGTCACAGTATAGTCTGAACCACACATGTATTGATAATGTATAAGTAGCCTTTCTGACCTAAACAAATGGGTTATCCAGCTTTATTTGCCATTTCAGAGAGCAAAGTAAGTGTATTTTTATATATTTTAAACCACATGTACATGGAGAAAGAACATCTATACACAGACAATATTGTTTCCTTTTTTATGTAAGAAATAATACATAAACTAGGAAACATTTAATGTATTACAAACATAAGAGCTGTGATGACTTCTATACATTTTATCGAAACTAAAAATGGCAAGAACATTCTGGAACTTTGAGGTTTATTATCATTTATTATATAAACAACCCACCATATTATTTCTGGGGTTAATTTGAGCCAATTCAATTTGTAGACTTTTTCTTCATCGTGACTTTTTACATTTTAATTTCTAGAGACTTCCTGGTTAAATAAAGGTTAAATAAATAAAAATAAATAAACATGATAATGTGTATGTTTTCAGTTACACATTTTGAACACATTGATGTTCTTTGGGGTCTCTTGTAGCTGAACAAAACACATAAGAAATATCAACATTTTACACATATTGTTACAGTTTCAAAATTCCCTAAAACCACAATATTCCTTGATTTGACCCACACCAGTGGCTCTCAAAGCCATTTCAAGTTTGACCAGGAATAGTCTGATTGTACAAAAACTTGAAGCACCTGTACGAAAGCAAGTTCATTCATTCAGTTCATTTCTGTGAATTTTGGGTCAAGTGAGGACAAGTCATCAAATGAAATCAAAACGTAATGTAGGGTGTTTCTACTGTTTGTGTGTAAGTTTCTATTGTCATCTCTATTGTGTTATTGGAAACTAGAAAAGCACTCGGAGAGCGCAGACCTCCACCAAGCAGCTCATTTCTCCACATATTGTGGCTTACACCCAAAACTAATACTCCAACATTCATGTTATCTACTTTATTGGATTCATTGATCATAAAACATTCCTTTTG
>JAPQRN010000015.1:22906950-22919363 GCA_037367275.1 Coranthus polyacanthus
GTGCCTGAAAATCCACAAAAAACATAATTTTTCCTGTTCTGGATCATAGCATCCAGAATTTTTCCAGGATCCGGATCAAACTTTGATATATTAGAGAACCTATAGCGAATGTATCCTGTATTTTTTTGCCAAGCAATCTGACCATTTATTGTGGAGTTATATACATATATTCTGAAAATGGCTGAAAAGATATGAAAATATCTCGCAATGATAAAGAATGCTTCAAAAACTTATTGGATGCAGATGGTAATCCAGAACACCACCAAAATATCATCTCATCTTATTATCTCTTCTTTTTCCCATTATCAACATTTCCTGAAAATTTCATTAAAATCCGCTTATACTTTTCAAGTTATCTTGCTAACAAAGAGACAAACACACACCGGCAAAAACATAACCTCCTTGACTGTGGTAATAAGAAATGGGGAATTATTGATTATTTTTATTTTACGTCATTGTGCACCTTCACAACTTCCAATACTGTTTTCAACCTCAAAAGATGGAACAATAATACACAAGAAAAAAAACAATCACATCGAAAAATCATGTAAAAGATGTAACAAGATGTAATAAGATGAAAACACACCAGGAGTTTCTGATTTCATGATGTAATGTTGATTTAGTTCATTTTATTTATTTCTATTTAATGTTGGAATGATTTTCAAAATACAGAAAATTATTGAAATCTGAGTTTTTATTCAGTGAAGGTGAAAATTACATAAGACAGACTGGATCGTGAAGAAAAGACATCATAATGTTTTGAGTTCTGTTGCAGACACTGAAATCTGATTTGGATAACGGAGTTAAGTTAGTGTACCGAAGTACAAATTATTCTAATATTTTCATTTTTGTGAATTTTGGGTCAAGGAGAAGTCATCAAACTTCAGGCTTGAAAAGGGCATTTTTACCGTATGTGTGCTAAGTTAAACTAATAATATTTCTGATGTAGGACATTATGAATAATATGCTATATTATGGATCTGAAACTCATATGAAACTTGTAACCTCTTCAACCTCTTACTTGGGTGTAAAGAGGGACTTCTTTGAAGTTCTGGCCAAAAGTGTCATATGAGAGTGCTCCTGACTGGCTTTGGCCTTGTAACCTTATCCATGGGCCTGTGTGCCAGCTAGCTGAGAACCAGTCCAACAGTGCTGTGCAAAAATATACACCCTCTCTCAGGCACAGCTTTGCAGTTTTGTTCATTTTTAAGACACATTTGTTGTTATGTTTTTGTTTTTTCCCCTAATTTCTCTGTATTTGTTTCTCATTGGTGCATGCTTTGTAGCTGAAACTTTGCTTGCAGTCTATTTATGTTTCAGTGGCCTCTGGCTGTTCAGCACATTTAATGGCCTTCTAAACAAGTGTATTTGCTTTTTGTTTTTGAAAAAATCCGGCACAATGGGTTTGAGGAGGGTGGTTTATCGTGGTGGGAGTGAGAGTGGGGGTATTTGTGTGCCTGTGCGAGAAGAGAAGATCCGCCCTACTTTCAACCCACTATTCCTTTTGTTAGTATTCAACAACTACCCTTGATAGGTTCATGTTGGGGGTTTGTGGCTGAGACTCGCGGAAGCTATACTTGTTGAATGTTAACAAAATAATTGTTGTTTTGTCTTTGTTGAAATGATATGGTTCTCTAATTTTAGTAGGAAGTAAAACAATTATGGATAGAAAGCCGTAGATACAGTACAGCAGAGGAAATCTCATCCACAGAGTTGGGGATGTGTACACATATGGTTACTGTATGTTCGTGGTAACTGAGGTAAGAAGTTCATATCTTTTTTGACTGAATTCACTTTTTGTTATCGTAGCGGTCAGTGCAACTACATTCATATTATCATTTTTTATTTCAATATCATGAAGGTCATATTTGTGCTTTGCTTTTTTTTCCACAAACAACTTAAACACTGCACATTTCAATCAAATGGTGGTATTACCATGGCAATGGCCAGTCTACTGCAAGTGTTTCACACACATTGGTCAAAATAAAAGTCCAATCACATTGCTAAGCATTTAAGAGGGTTTTTTTTTTTTGCTAACCACACACTTCAAGACCTATTTTGAATGAGCTCAGATTTTAATGATCCTGGTGGCATGCTGGATGCTGAATTGAGTTTTTATTATTGTAGCTTGGTCCACTGTGCATGTAGATAATCATAATACGTTTGAAATCTTAATTTAGGGCAATATTAAACATTTACAACATGGCAAGTGATCATAACACTTTGTTTGGAGGTAAACCCAAAAAGGAATGACCCTACAGTGTAATTTTACTAATAATCCATTAAAAGGAGCTATATGTAGCATTTCAATTCTAATATATTCAAAAATGACATAAAAAAATATATACATCAATAGAGTGTACAGCATAAAGAGTTATGACGTTATGCCAAAGTTGTCAATGTATTGAATTGGAGAAATGTGATCAGATGTGAAGGTGTCATAATATTCTGTTGCTGACATTTAAAACTGATTTCCACACTGGAGTGAAGTTAATGTTCCTTATTTTTTCCTTATATTTCTATTGTTTCTGATTTGATGTTAGAATATGCATGGCAGCCATAACAGAAGCATTTTAACTATATCTTAAACTGCTGCTTTTATGACTTGTAGGATGTTAAATCTTAATCTTAAAGATGTTTACTTAACAAGATGTTGTGGTTCTCACAGTCGCATCCGATCCATGCTAAAGAACCCTCCATTTGGGATTCCAGGTATAAGTCCATCTCTGATGAAAGGGCTTAGGAGAAAACTAGCAGACACTTGTCTGCTGTCTTCTACCACTGGCACTGGAAGATTCCACCACTAAGTCATGTGATTTACTCCCAACCGCTGTACATTCTTTCAAATCTCCTTTCATCTCCATCCCGGTGATGAAAAGGACCACCATTACCTCTTTAAGAGATAGCATTATACCAGAGCACAAGCAGTCATTTGCAAAGATCCCAATTACGCAGTGTAAACATCTGCATGCCATTTAAGCTTACGTCTTTAAATGCCCAATCATCGTTTCTAAAAGTCACGTTTAACCCATTAAGACCTAAGCATTGTTTGAAAACAGTCTCATAAAACCTGAGGGTTTTCTGAAAAAAACATTCACTATGGTCAACAGTCTTAAAAGTAAAAACACGCAAAACTTCACACCTGATGATAAAGGTAAAAACTGTAAAAATATGCAACTGTTGCACCCGGACTTAACAGTAAAAACACGCAGCACGCAGACCTGGTCTTAATGTGTTCATGATATGAGCCACAGGTAACATCAATACACAGTCAACCGAGAGAATCTCCAAAGCTATTGCTTGTGATTTTCCCAGTCTATAATATAACTACATAACTGTATACACAGAAAGGAAGAGTCTCCAACCTTGTGCAGGGTTTTGAGGTTTAAGCAGCACAGAAAGGTTTGGCACAGCATTTAGCCTGGCTTAAGCATGGGGTGAGGTGCGTGAGTTGACGTTACATGTAGCCATCCAACGTCGCTGGCCTAATTATGTAATAAAAGGGGCATAAATGCTTTGAAGTTCTAAGTGCAGTTGTCAGTTTCTTTGAAGGCAAATAGTAATTGTCATGTTCACTGCCTCACAAATCAAATCTTCTACACATGTTTCCTCCTCCCCAAAGCCTATGCCCTCCCTACTACATGCATGCACATGCACACACACACATACACAAAGAAATACCACAACAACCTTTACGGCAGCCTTGATCTGCTTGCTATACAGGAACTGGTGGGCCCTCCTCCCTTTAATGCCCAGCACAGTCACCCACATCTGGAGCTGGTCTAAGTCCTGAGGTCCCCAGGGCAAGATTTTGGTGGCCCCAAAAAGAAAAGTCGCACTCTGTCACTTCCTGGAATCCATGTGGAAATAAAGATGACCAGATATCCCTCTGATCAAAGATACAAAGATACTGAGACTCCTTCAATCGTTTGGCTGTCGTTGAAAACACACTCACACTCACTGTCATCCCACATACTTTGTGTTTCTAACTTTTCCTTATTCCTTATTCAATGTATACATTGCTTTACAGAGATGTCCACACATTCCTCCTCACATTTCCTCCTGTAGAATTACAGATAGTTGTGTTTAAACAGACTGTGGTAAAAGTAGAAGTACTAATTACACTTCTTTACTGCAGTAAAAGTGAAAAAGTACAGACTCTGAAATATCCTCAATGTATAAATGTTAAACTAAAACATTAGCTTCCAATGAGCAAATTTCTTTTAAATGTCAGCAACAGAACTCAAATCACCGTAACCTTTTCTCCATGATAAGGTGTCCCTTTACTGTCCGTTTGGTCTTGTTGTGTTTCTCGTATTGAACTCAGATTGCTTTAATATTGTGTAACACAGTGTACAGTATATCACTAAGACACTGAGATTTTCAGTTTTTTTTGTCTCATTTCATCTTTTACATTGATTTCTTCTTGTTGTGTCTTTTATGTAATTTCCATCTGTTACATATTTTCCTGTGTTTCCTCATTATGTGCCCACCTTGTTAAGTTGTCATCTTGCTATGTTTGTCATGTGTTATTTGCACTGATGGATACACCAATGGTTCACCTTTTCTTTGTGTTATCATTCCATCCATTTAGATTGAAATCAGTCTTGATGTTGTGAAGATGTGCAATTATACAAAATAAAAATAATCAATATTTGCCCTCAGATGCATTAAAAGTAAAGTAACGAGCCTTTTTTGAAAATGTAAGGAGTAAAAAGCACAGATATTTATGTTAAAATGTAGGGAGTAAAAAGAAGTATTCACACTTCCCCGTCCGTTGTTCTACCAGAAACCCTGCAAACGCTCAGCTGCTTGAATGGGTGTTTCTCATGGAGTCCATTGTGCCTTTAAGTGAGGTTTCCATAATATGATGAATCCCCCACCAAGCTACAAATCCCGTCTTCCAAGTCATTTGAATAGAGAGCTAAAAACAGTCGATGTTGTCCTCCCTCTGAAGTTCAAACTCATGTTAAATGACTTCCTTGTTCCTGTGCAATTTTTTGACTACAGTGTTGAAAACCAGGTGACTTGCCCTGAGGCGAGGCTTTATAAAGTCACATCCTGCATGCTGCATGAGATCCTGTGGGATAGCCTGGGTGTCTCAGACAGTCTACCACGTTTATCAGCTCATGCCTCTGAGATTAGTCATTTTTTTCAATCAGGCTGATTCCACTTCAGACTATCCATTTCAAGTCAATGTATATTCATACTTAAAAAAAACACACACTAGAAATAAAAACCTCACCAGAATGCTTAAATGAATACATAACTTTATTTAAATAAATGCTTTGTCATAACAAAAAAGACAAAGGTTAAAAGAGTACATAAATTACAAGTTGAATAAATATTACACAGTGATATTCACTTTAATAATTTGAGATTTTTTGTCTTTTTTTATCTTATTTATTGTATGTTGTTCCAAATACTGACCATTTTAATTCCCACTATCCTCCTGCCACCGATAGGTCTATTTCACAAGCCAGTGAACACCAAATTATGATAACCAATTGTATTGTCTCATTCTACCCAGAAAGTGTTATGTATTCAGAAAAAAAGCGGTATTGTTACTGTACTACTGAAGGATGAAATGTGAAATATGAGTTCAAACCAAGTAGGAATATGTGAAACCTGAGGAAGTCACTACTTGCAAACAGGTGTAGAAATAAGTCAGTGACGCTAATGTTAGAGAGACTTTTTTCATTCCTAAACCTCAACCTGAAATCTAAACAGAAGAAACAAATACCTGGGATGTGTTAGTATTCACAGGATTGCTTGAATTAGACTGTAATTGGTCCCAGATATTAGATATTTAATTGTATTTGAATTCAAATCACTTGATGGTCTACTCCTGGCTGCAGTTTTGCATTCCCCAGATTTCGACAAGTCCTGATAACTGTCTTGCTAACTGTATCTAATGTCATGCAATTGGTGATCCTGTATTGGGGGAAAGTGGCTAGGCCCTGATTATGACCACTGCCCATGGTGCTCACTCTTCCTCTTTCCTCCTTCCTCTGTCTCTTTCTATCTTAACCCTCATCTCTGTGCAATAGGCCATGAGAACATCTCTAGTTGTGTCATGTTCAATCTATTTTTCCCTAAAAGATGTTGCTGTATTGGAGGTCCCAGGCATGGGCTTAACACAGCCCCTGTCAACAAATATTACCTCAAAGCACCACCTTAAAAGGCAAGCACAAGATAACACAACGTTTAGCTTTTGTGGCTGTTTTTCTTTCAGCTAACTTCATGATACCACATGTTAGGACGTCGTTGTGTGTCAATATCAAAGAGTGAGTAACTAAAATAAGTGCAAGATGCTTTTTTTCGAAAGTGGGAAGTGGGGATTTGGTGTTGAAAGAGGGGCAAGGAGCTTTGCTAATATATATTCACAACCAGAATCAATTTTGGATGCACGTAACTAAGGAAAGGATTGATTTACCACTAGACACCTGCTGACTTCCCCTCACTGGCAATCATATACATTGGCATTCACAAGAAAAAGCAAGTGTCTTAGCTTATTGGTTGTCAAAGAAAGTGAAGAGGGAGGTTTAAGCTCCCATGGTTCCTCATGAAACATTCTTGTCCATGATTGCCCCTAGATTACATTAAACTCTATAAATTGATTTGCTATGTTTTGCTGACACCATTTAGAGGACCTCCCAAATTTCTGTTCTTCTCTTAAAGGTTCTCTATGTAAGATTTGTGCATGCTTGTGTACTTACATGAAGTTTGTGCTGGAGTCAGTGTTAAGTTAACATTATCTTGTGTTGTGCACCATTGCAGCTATAGAGCAGCACAAGAGAGGCACTAAAGGACTTGTGGAAAAACTGACCTGAGTCTTCCACATAGAAATCAGCTCCTCCCAGATGACCAAGCTCCTCGCCCTATCTCTAAGGGAGAGCCCAGACACTCAGTGGAGAAAACCTAATTCCGCAATCTCGTTCTTTCCGTCACTACCCACAGCTCGTGACCACTTTGGCTCACACAATACCACCACAACAGACTGGTACAGCGTCCGCATCAAGACCCCAATATACTTAAACTCCTCCACATGGGGCAGCAACTCATCCCCCACTCAGAGATGACACTGTAGGCAACCAAGACCATTATTAGCTTAGTAAAGGAGTTAGCTGATGTCAACAAACAACTGGCTACTAGCACAAAACAGACTCCAACACAAACTTTACAGAAGCACAAACAAATATTCCCTATTGAACTTTTAGAAAGAGAATCAACTCTAGACCTCTTGATGGTCAAGCATTAGGCCCATATGAAATCCATGTCACTTTCACGTCACTATTTCAATGAATTTGCATGTAGGAAGGCACTGTGACTTGCACACAGAGAGAGAACAACTCTGCTGAAATGACCCTGTTATAACCTGCAACCTTTTCTTTTGATCATGCTCCCCTTAGATGTGGGTCGACAGGTTTGTTAACCTATGGAGGTATGTAAGCAGAAAAGTTCCAGAGAGTTAGCTTCTTTGACTGCCCTGGAGTAAAATGATTCAGATCCATTCTCCTGACAGCCTAAGAACCTATTAATAATGTTTACAGGCTAAAATCTTCTTTTTTCCACAATTATATTGTTGTCATATTTTTCTTCTACAGGAAAAAACAACATTCAATAACTATATTTAAAAGTAATGTAATAAACCATGGTTACATTGTAGTAGCAGTACTGAGGGGAAACCACTTGACAAAAGATCATGGCTCAAAAGTGGGCGGTCTTTACTTCACTGAAGGCAAAGAAAACAGCACAAACAAAACCATACAAAACTACACTTCACACAAATGAATCAGAGAGGCAAGCACTCTGACTGGAAAAAATGATTAAGCACTCAAACTCAAAAGATCAAAGTCAGACTTGAGTTCCATTACTCGAGCTGAAAACTCTTTAGTTTTATTTCACCAGTAGAGTCAGCACTCTCTACGCTCTGTGTTGCCCTGCATGGCAGTGTCTGTTCAAATAGGCACAGTTGGCATATCAGGCTAGCTACACTGACGAAAAGCCACCTACATAGGTTTATCTATAGAGATCTGCTTACTCTTTTGTTTCCGAATGCTCTGTGTCCAGAGACATACTTAACATTGGTTATAGAGAAGGCCAGCCCCAAGACCAAGCACTAGCAATACTTGTGACAAAATCAAACAAAAAGAAAAAAGAAAAAAGGACATTCTTTTGTAATAGGCTCACTCCATCATACACAAACACAGGATGATACATTCCACACATTCGCACTATACACACATTCAATCACGCACACATCATTTTGTGAATTTACACATATAAGCAGGTTACCCTATTCATAAGTGCTCTGACAGAACCACATACCCAGACAGAGTCAACTGTTACAGCATATCCCTATCTCTTGTTTCTTTTTTTTCTTTTGGAAAACAGACAAAAAAACCAAATTGAAACGCAAATCATCAGTTCCAGAGTGCCATCAGATTCCACAGCCTAAAACAGATATGTTTTCAATTAATGTGCCTTATACTTTCTTCCTCACAATGGAGTTGTGTTATTTTTACAGAATACAAAGTGTTGTCATAAAGGCCCCAGCTTCTACAAAAATATATCCATTGTGTGTATATATTTTCATGGATCTGCAGCCAGGGGACCTGGCTCATACATGAGCAACAGTCAAGAGATTGAAATCTTCTGGGACTTTTTCCCTCATTCAGAGATGAGTGCTTGGTCAACAATGGAAAAGTAAAGAAAAAATGACAGGTGTCTTTTTTTCAGCCTGTTGCTTTCGTTTGGATTTTTTTTCTTCCTTTTTTCAAATAGAAAAAGAAATCTTGTGAACGGAGGGCGGAGCATACAGGTGTGATTCAGAGAAGAGGCATGGGCCCTGGGTCACGTGGTTGTTAAGGGGTGGGGGTGGGCTGAGGGTGGACCTCCCCTTTTCACTCGTTGTTGCTACTCTCCAGGTCTTTACACTGAATGTCCCCTCCGCTGTAATCTGTGCCAGGGAGCTGAACTCCGTACTTGTCCACACACCAGCAGATGCCTCGCTTGCGGCCACGAGATGGCTTGCACTGTGGGCCAGAAAACACAATGGAGTTTGTTAAAACTTTAAAAAGGTCGAAAGGCTGGTGATGAGTTTTGTTGACCTGTATCAAATTTGGAATATGGTCATATTTGCAATACTAGTAGAATATTACTGTAGTGTGCATGTAAATGTACTGGACTGGACTAAGAATCCATCTGTCCATTGAAATTAACAGATTTTGCCAGAAAATGTTCCCATGTTACTGCTTGTGTGACTGTCCCTTAAAGGTACGTGGGCCTGTGGCCTATAGGTCCATAAACAGTGCATTGGGAAAAGGAGTAAACAAGCATTATTCAGATAAAATAACACATTCATATATTATCAATTCTAGACATCTGAAAGGCTTTTTAACATTTGCAAAATTTAAGCCCTAAGACTTTCAAAGTGAACTCACCTGCTTGCGCTTGAAGAATCCTTTTCTGTCACAGTTGGGGAGGTACAATGACAGGGCCATTACACGAGAAGTGTCCTTCATTCCCTGAATGATCCCATCTAGTTTTCTCCTGCAGGGACCCTTTGCAAAAAAAGATGGAAGGGTCATGCAACACATTCACGAGAAGTCATTCTGTGTTGAGAAAGGAAGCAGCTGTTTCTCTCTGTTGAAAGGGTATTCAAAATGAATTGCATTCTCCTTTACTTAGTTCAAAACTTGTACAAGTGTCTACAAGTGTGTTAATTCCAGATATACCAGTGTACTGCAGTCTTAGGACCCTGCACTACAGTGTATTATAGATACTTCTGCCAAACATAAACAGTTCAAATTGTAAATAAAGCAGAATAATGACACAGGATCAAAACTGATATTTAGTATAAACACTGAATACTTACAAACTCAGGCTCATGTTTGTCAATGGGCAAAGGGGAGTAATCCATTGGAGAGCCCATGGAGCGCTGCTTGCCCAGCTTCCTCTTTTGCTCTTTGCGCAGAGCATGGACTTTTTTACTGTTCACAATGTCTTTGGGAAGAAGTGGCACTTTAGCTGGCTGCAGCTCCTCAGTAATCTCTGTGGTAATGGTGTCCTCATGCTCTCGAGACTCACGATCTACACCAGAACAAAGAAATATAGTGAATTAATATTAGATTTTTTAATCAAATAATCAAGTCGCAGCTACATTTTAATGCTGCAATTTGTTTTTGTATGCATTATGGATTTTCCTGAACATTTTTTTTGGCCACATGGAGGTAGAAGGACCAGCTGTAAACACAACAGGTGAACATAGTAGCTAACATTTACACATCAGACAGATTTTGTGTATTTATTGCTTTTGTATCCACCTGGCAGATTAAAATACAATATTATCTCTTGTAACACTGCTATTCTCTACCAATCCCTGACGGATATGTATACTGACTTTGTGTGCTGTTGGGGAAAACTTTTGGTAAAATGGTAACTGACAAGGTTAAATTGCCCATGCACTGGACTAAACTAAAATTTGACACTAAAGTTAATTTGTAGTTAATTTATCCGTATTTAGAACCAAAGTGCAAGTTCTTCTAATTGCTCTTGATTTCAAGTTAAATGTTCCACCCAGATTTCACTTATATGTCATGATTATTTCACAATGAAACTGCAAATGTTTAACTGCAGTGGCATGTGATGATGATCATTCCCATCATCCCCGCCTCCCACCTTCAAGGGGACACTTGACCTGCTGTATGCCAAATGGAATGTCAAATGGATCGGTAATGCTGGTGTAGTTACAGTGCTTAGAAAACTAAAATGATGGATTATGGTACAAAAAAAAAAAAAAGTAAGCCCACTGAAAAAACGGTTGATAATCTGTATTATAATTTGTAATCTAGCCATCCATACACTGTTTTTCAAATGATGCACCTGACTGAAGGGCAGCAAAGTCCTCAATCTGTGTTGCATTATTTTACTTTTTGCGTATGGTGGATGCTAGGCTGGTGTTAAACTAATGGCTAGGCTAGGAGGCTAGGAGATACAAGTCTATTCTGCCATCAATCCTCAAGGGGAAGAAGAACCACAGAGCATATTGTGAAAGCAGTGTCATGTGTTTTACTAAGTCCTGTTTGAGTAATAATATACTGGAGTCCTGTGTGAATATACCTAGTTCACCATGTTTCAAGCAGACGAAGAAGACAAAAGGTGGAAGAGTTGTTGAGGTGGTGTAACACTGTGTCAAGGAAAAAATCTGCTGTGAGGACATGGAACTGTTTCCCTCAGACCTGGTTATGTACAGAGAGAGTTCTCATGTCAGACTGATAGCAGACAGACTGAACTCTGAACTACTTTGACTTGACTTACTATGTATATTTCTACTATGACTATTCTGTAAATTATGTATGTTGTAGTAATCACTTGTTTCAATGTACTTTAATGTTCTTTTATTTGAGCAATTGACAATTGAATTTCCCTTAGGGATGCCCTTAAAGTAAAAAAAAGGAGTAATATCCACTTATTCTAGTTCAATAAAACAAAAGGATTGGATTTATATAAATGTAAATGTAAATGTACTCCTATTAAATGGATTAATTTCATTTTATCAAGTAGATATGGTGTGTGTTTTCTTCAATGTATGTGTCTTCCAGCTTAAGTTGTGTACCAGGTGCTGTTCCCGGGGTTCACATCACCAAATGTTGCTTCCCATTTGTTTACAGAGGGGGGGTCTGGAACTCTGATCAACAGCTGATGGAGCTAACACACAAACTCAACTTTCCTTTTATCACCCAAACCTACTTTCCAATTGCTGTATTCTGTACTTATAGTTATTATGGAAAGTAATGCCCAAACACTATTCCATGCAAGCAAGCACAGCAGATCTGTAACTATAAAAATGAGAAATAACACCAAATATGGAAACAACTGCCCTATAGTCAATAAACAGTTCCTCTTACCATATGTTATTTCATGTCCAAAAGATAAAAGTGAGATGTGTTGAGTTACTCAAGCATATACGCAGAAACAAGGCAGCACAGTTAAAGGAGAAACTGCATCACATGTTGTATGACTGCCCACACTGTGCCTGGAAAATTTGCTTACATGTTATCTGGACAGCTAAACTTCAACAGGGACTAAGGCCTCTGAGTGTAGTAACTTCATAGCGACGTGCCTCACATTAAACTGATTCAAATGTCAAGCTGAGGAAAATCCAGTTGCCCTCTGGATTTATATAAATGCTTGTATACCTCTGTCACATTTTTATGCAGTTCTCAGGACCAATTTTTAGCTCCCCCAGGGGGCACTGTAGTTTTGCAAATCTCAAAAGTCCCTCCTGACAGGATATTTACAGGTTGAGGTCCTTTATCTTTAACCCGGGCCCCTCCCTTTCTTTGGGGCTCAGCCTCTTAAGCCTGGACCCCCCGCCAGAGGTTCTTTGAGGCCACCGACAGAAGCGC